>JAQBSW010002985.1:0-91721 GCA_029291075.1 Eudiplozoon nipponicum
AGGAATAGAGGAACTTGTGTTCGTTAACAGCCCACACACTACTGTACATGTCTTGGTTATGGGACAATAATGGCTACTTCCTTAAATTTACTGCGTTTGATATTGCCGGTTAAATATTGAGTTTACTAAGTAATACGTTTACGCCAAAAGATTTCTATAAAAATCTAAATTTGACGAACTTAATTAATGGGAAAGACATGTTTGTTACCACGAGACAAAAAGATTAAAGTTTACCTTATTAATATTGCCTGATGTATGACTGCTTTCAAAAGTAACCAATTTGCATTTTAAAATTTTTATGCCAAATTGTTATAGCTGAAAGTATTGTTCGGAAAGCCCTTAAATTCGAGCTTATATTGTGAAAATGAAGTATCGTCAACCGGATGGTGATTCCAAACCGTCGGCAGGATACCTGAATTACGCGAGATAAAATTTAGTTGATCATGTGAGAGTTTTAAAAGTTACAACTGCAGATGCCACGACATCTAATTATTTGAACACTTTAGTTTCACTTGTTCATATGTGTTAACTACTTTACGTTACTCCGTGATTCAAAATATTCATTATGCCATAATACCCGAGAAAGCTTTCTATTTGATTGAAAAAATGAAAAATTTTTAGATTTGTCTCGTAGACACAACCATAAAAATACAATCGGTCTACTGGATGAATTTTCTTTTTTAACTGACGTATATTTTTATATATACTGTCGCTAAGCCCTATAGAATGGGAAGACTGCAAACGCAGTTCGCATTTTAGACCGACGTCACCCTTATTATATAAATGTATTATATAAGGTAATACACGTCAATTTTAAATATATATCTAATTAATTACCTTATTTTGAGATGGTCTCCTCAATAATACATTTTGGTTATAAAGATTGTAAATACGATGCCCAAAAGTTTATGTGAATTTGTTAATATAAACATTGTATCCATGTATTTTTAGCTTTTGATGGTAAAGTTCGGAATTTTTAAACATTATATGGTGGAGTTGTACAAAAACTCAATTCGAAGCATTGTTTGCTCATTTTTGCTTTTTGACAACTTTGTATTATTGCTCTATATCGCTAACATAACATGCATTCTTTGTCAAGTTGCAATTTTAATTTCGTTCTATTTTTACGTTTACCTATAACTTGGTAGAGAGAATGTAAATTTCATTAAACGCTGAAGTCAGTGTTAACGATTACGTCTTGGTTTCGTGAATAATGTGTAAACATTTGTTCTAAAAGCTGTCCGCATGAGTAAACGCGATAGGCTT
Organism: Eudiplozoon nipponicum; assembly: GCA_029291075.1. Lineage (NCBI taxonomy): Eukaryota > Metazoa > Platyhelminthes > Monogenea > Mazocraeidea > Diplozoidae > Eudiplozoon > Eudiplozoon nipponicum. The sequence continues at coordinate 1,267 of JAQBSW010002985.1, forward strand.
TTAACAGATGGTCCATCAACTCTTGTGACTTTTACGGCTGATTTTATAAGAAAAAAGTTTGCAGCTGCTTTGCGTGTGTACGCGTGTGTGTAAAATTGAGTTTTTCGTAGGATGTTTATTATCATCTAAAAATTTGGTGATGTTTCTGCGTGAATTGCTTTGATTTTTGAATGACCGCCAGCGGTGAGCAATTGGATTCAAAGTAACTAACTGACCACAATAAATCACTGTCATTTTTCCAACTGCACAAGTGATTGTGCCTGTTGGATACAAATGATGGTTCACCTTATAATGCTGTGTCGGCAACCATATTCCTTTTGAAGTCTATGTCGCGTCGTTTTGCCTTAACATTTGATGTCGAATTTTAAAATTTCAATTTTTTATTATCTCGCATGTCAATTTGATGTATAACTAATTCTAAAATACTGGCCTATTTATACATGGATGTTTTTTATTCATCTTATTAGTTAAGAAATAAGATAAATAAGTTATTAAGTAGCAAATCATTCAGATGCCCTATTATTTTATCTATGAATCAGTCAGTTAGTCATTTTTCATAAATTACGGTTCTGAAAATAAATCTTATTGTAAATTGAGGTGATCATAAATTTTTAGAATAAACCATTTGATTAATGCCTTTTCTAGCACGCACCATAATGCTGATAAAGCTTTGCTACATTCATGGGAAATTCATGAATTACGTTTCATTCATTCAGATGATGGATAAAGCAAATGTGTAAAGGATGGATACATGAGTTTTAAATTTTGGTTCAATATTCATGAGGTTCATTTTGTAGTCATCAGTAAGTGTGCATGAAAACGTTTAAATATAAAACTGAAAGCATACTAGTTATATAAACGACTCGATCTACAAGCATAAATATAAGCATATATATATATATATATATATATATATATATATATATATATATATATATATCCATAAATGCTTAAAGGCAAATATACAAGAATTTATACACATATAAACAGGTAGTTCAAAAGTTTACTGGCGGAGCCCAGACATACATAAGGGCAGACAAACAACTGGGAACTCAATCAACCTGGCGGACAAAGACAGGTAGGTATGCAGATAGATACCTTATAAAATGTATAGCAAATAAATGAGCAGACAAACAATAATTCAGTCAGTTTCAAAGAAGTCAGACTATCAGACAAACAGATGTGAGAAGGCGATAAGCACTTCAAGTCGCTTGGGCACCTGAAACTTGGCGCCAGTTAGCCAATTAATCAAGATGCGATTTTGCAATCACTAACCGCAAGTCAAAGATTAATTTCTATGCTAAATTATACCGTAAGATATATTAAGCTCTATAAAAACACAACTGTACAATAGGACATATTCAGTTATAAATTGCTTAAATTAAGGCATTAGGTATAACGTTTCGTTGGTGCGCACAAATACAGAATAAAAAATTGAATGCTAGGAAATTCATAAATTGTTAATGAGTGGATTAAAATCAATAAATTCAATTAATTATGGAAAACACGCATCACAGCAAGCGAATATAACTTTTCGATCATGCTACGATAAAAATAACCAAACCATGACCAAGTGTAATGTATGCCAAGTGTAAAAATTAGTATTCGAACAGATTATATTTAAACTTTGACAGATGAAACATTTAACACAGAGCTCGGCCTAGATAAACACAAACATAAAATCAGAAATGTTTTGGAAACTATTTCGAGATTTTTGAAATTTTGTTGCGGTGTGTACATCTCATTTTATTAGCACTGATACAATTTACTACCACCCTATTATAGTATTTATTCAACTAAAACGCACACATAATATAAGTCAACATAGACTTATACAGATCTGTACCATTATACCAATTTATGTTTAAATATTTGCGTATCGAATTTGCACTATTTTGTCAGGATTATCGAATAAACTTAGTTAAGTTACCAATTGGCCAACCTTGTTTGAACGAGTCATTTGGTTATGTAATTAGAGTTAAGAGTACACACGCATATACCAAACATCTCTCTAAATTTACATGAAGCTACTAAGTTTTACATTTTATCAAATGCCAGATCATATATAACCACTAAAGTTTAAGGTTGCTTTCTCCAGCCAGTGAAGTTTTTAAATGCATATCATTATTCGCAAACAATAAATACCGACGTCATTTAAATATACCAATGTGCAAGACAAAAATCCGCATAACTGTTATATAAATGACTTTGGTTTTATATTAAGATTTAGATTACGGCATGCAATGTAAAAGTATGCATGTTACTTTTCCGCAACTAAAATTGCATACGCGCATTTATTATTAGACGTCCAAGGAAGAACACTGCCATTTTCATTAAGATGGGAAAATGTATTTTAAACGTATTACTTTAATCAAGGTTGCCATTTTGATATAAACACCCGATCCATTATGTACATACACTTGTCAGGATAAACTAAGCTTTGGGCAGTGTAGAAAAGGCAATTCCTCCAGCGGACGGGTTTCGTCCTAATTGGGAACTCATCGCATACAGTCCAGAATTTGCCGAGGGCAGGCCTCGAACCTGGTTGCGTCTGCTTCGTAAACTGCTGCTCTAACCACTTAGCCTTCCTGCCGCAGTGGATAGAGCAACAGATTCCTAAGCAAACGTGTCTATGTTCGAGCCCTGTCTGCGAAAATTATGAACTGTATGCCATGAGTTCCCAATAAAGAAGGAAACGGGTTTTTACTGACAAATATATGAAATTAATGGGTCGGATTTTTATAGCACGATCTCAACCTTGATTAAATTAATGTCACGTAATTTTTGTTTAAGCGAAGTTAAGATTCCGTTCTAGCACGATAGATCAAAAGTAGCCCCGTAATTTTCTTATTATTTTCCTTTTTTTCCTTTTGTTGTCAACACGCCATATTCAGCCTGGCCTGTCTCTTTCGAGACAGATGGTAATAAACTAAGGAAATGTAGCAAACATTATTGTACACCTTCAATGAGCATTCGGTTTAATTCTTGTGCGTATACATATGTTACAATAGGTAAGTTATAGCCTTTGGAGGCATAAATATTCTGCGTTATATCTAATGATCTGAAGCCATTCCTAGAAATTATAAATAGTGCAGGAAAACATTATCTTTTCTAACTAAAGACGCGAATATAATTATAAAAGCGTAAGCCTTACGATTTGTAATTTAAATAGTGGTGGCTTGCAAAATACGCATATTTTAACAAATTTTGTAAAAGTAATTTAGCAACATCATAGCATCCAATCTTCTTCTAGAAAATGAACCCAAATCCCTAAATGGGAAAATTAGTTTTCAATTAAAAAGTATGTATTTCACATTTTGAGCATAGTCGCACCAATTCCCGTAATCATTGTCATTTTGTATTCTAACCATATAAATTCCTGCCATCAAGCCCCAAAATACCAAAACTCTTTCCAAATTGGAGGCAAATGAATGTAACTAATTTACAATTCTGTTTTATATAGAAAGACAAATAAGCTAGTACATTCGGCAATTTAACTTGATCCCGATTCGTTGGAATTCTTAGACGCCTGACAATGGCTGCTGAATGAACATAGTCGTAACGAATGCTGGTTGAACTTTAAAGAGTCGTAAAATGACAAATAATCTATCTACTATATAATTAAACGACGTTTGGTTTCGGTAATAACAATTATTATAATCAAGGTTGCGAACTTGACATAAGCACCTGACCCATTAATTACTTAAATATGTCAGTATAAACTAAGAACTGTATAGTGTTGAAAAGCAAATTCATCCAGTAGAACGGTTTCGTCCACATTTGGAACTCATCATGTACTGACCAGAATTTTCCCAGGTTCGAGCCCTGTCCACGGCAATTTCTGGCCAATGCATAATGAATTCCCAATAAGAACGAAACCGGTCTACTGGATGAATTGCCTTTTCTACACTATACAATTATTAGTTTATACTAACATATGTTAGTTATTAATGGATCAGGTGCTTATATCAAGATCGCAACCTTGAATATAAAAATTGTTATAACCGCCCGCGCAACCAATGTTCGTTTAATTTTATAAATGTACATTTCAATGCCTCTTCCCATTGTAGTGTGGTGTCTGATCAGTAATAACAGATTTGGGATGGTTAGTTGGAACTTTGGGTCAAAATGGATGCCATATGAGCTCCACCTAAAGTAGAAATAGACTAACCTAGTTGCATTAGTTAGTATTTAACTGAAAATTGTGTGTGGTGTAGTGTGCGACAGAGTGGCACGGTGGTTAGAGCACCAGATTCCGAAGCAGACGTGCCCAGGTTCGTATCCTGTCCGCGGCAAATTCTGTCCAGTATATGATGAGTTCACAATTCGGACTAAACCGATCTACTGGATGAATTGCTTTTTCTACACTATAAAATTATTAGTTTATACTGATATACGAAAGTAATTAATGGGTAAGGTACTTATATCAAGATCGCAACCTTGATTATAATAAACTATCTACTAGATTGTGCTTTCTTCCTTCGCCGATATTTGCTGCCCCAAATGCCAGTAGGTCTTTAACTGTAAACTGTTGTTGTCACATTATTGCTTCGGCTCAAAGGTCCGGAGCTGGTCAAAAATCTACAAATGAGAAGAAATTTTCACGAGTTTTGATGTTCGGGATAAATGTAAATGAAGCCAGTTAACATAAATTCTACTGGCCTTAATACTCGACTTTTCGTTTGTGACAAGCTATCGATTGTAAACGCTTAAACTTCTTATTCATACTCTAATTTTAGACCATTTATAATGGAATGTTTTTTTAATTATTGTATATAATTTAAACTAAATTGGCCCCCATCTTACCCTTTAGTTAATTAATTTAATAATGTAAATATAATAATAAACTTTAAGAGAATGATTTTATTTATGCAGTAAGAGAGTGAGCTCTATTTACACACCTCATCTTAACGTTTTCTCTGATGCGTGCAAATTGAGATAAACATCAAGACATTGAATTTTTCCGTAGATAGATGTACACATGAATATCATCATAGTTAACCGATTTCTTAACAATAACAGACGCACAAAATACGAGAAGTACGCCTGTCTATTGAATCATCACTAAATATTTTGAGATTAGCCAATCGTAAGTATAAATGGAACCTTTTACATGAAACACTTCACTTGATTTATTATTTGTCCATATTTGTTATGGTGTGCAGACAAATAATAATGATAATTATAATCAAGGTTGCGATCTTGATATAAGCACCTCACCCATTAGTTACATACATATTTTAGTATAAACTAAGAATTGTATAGTGTAGAAAAGGCAATTCATCCAGTTGAACAGTTTCGTCCTTATTGGGAACTCATCATGTACTGGTCAGAGTTTGCAACGGACAGGGCTCGAACGTGGGCACGTCTGCTTCGGAATCTGGTGCTCTAACCACTATATAATTCTTAGTTTATACTGACATATGTAAATAATTAATGGGTCAGGTGTTTATATCAAGATCTCAACCTTGATTATAATAATTGTTATCACCGCCCGCGCAACCAATATTCATTAGATGATAATGATAGTCTAAAATGAGTATTGAAATATCTCGAGGTAAACGTGGACAACGCTTTGTTTAATCTTGTTCAGAAAAGCAAGAACCAGGTACTTTTCAAAATCCCATCGCGTAATATTTCATTTCCTTTAGTCAACTTCCATTTTAATTTTAAATCTATCATTTGAAAGTCATTTTTGCGCAAAAAAAAGATATTTTGTGAAATTTAATCCATTTGGCCATGAAGGGGCCTCCACTGAATAACTGACGCATCGCTTAATAAGCAAGAGATTTATTACTACACTATAGGAACTAAAATCATTAGTATCCTAGTAAATACCTTTCTAGTAAAGTGATGACCATGAGATTGTCAGCAGGTACTGGAAATTTTTAATCATACTACCTAGAACATCATATATGGTCATTTTCATACGTATAAGCAACATTGTTGAGATAGCAATATTCTGCTGTATACCTTTATCTGTACACGTTTTGCCTACGTGCCTGCTGTCTGACCATATAAATTGAATGAATGAAGCGATTCTATTTAGGACTCTTGGTTTGAAAAGCAATTTATCTAGTAGGCTATGATTTATTACTTATCGAAAAGCTCATCTGTCAATGAGAAAAGAATCATTGACATTGTTCATTTGTCAATTGCTGTACCATTACATTAATGTAACAATAACCAATTATTTTAATAATTATAATAAGAACATTAATTTGCCTGAGGATGTTGAAATCTATGCATCGTGTCTTTCATTGTATTATTTTATTATATTATCAATGTTTAAAATGCGTATCGCATGTTTTATATTAAACCAATAAATGACTTCAGCCATATAAATGCCACATACTAAGCCGCTGGTTTACTATATTAATCGATAAAATAAAACCGTTGTACATTGTACGAATATCTCAAAGGAGCTTAGTTTGACAGACAATCGACCTTCTTCGGTATTGTTTCATCCTAATTGGTAACTATTTAAAGTAGCCAGGACTGTCAGGAATGTTTGAATCAGAGAATTAGCACCTATTGATAAATAGACTTTTATACTACAAGTCGCAATGATAAGCCTGACTTCTATTGTCTTTTTCAGCTAATAAAGACGGAAGTATGGTATAGTAGGTGCATTTTTAATGTAAATATTGAAGTATTTCTGCATTGAAATATAAAGTATACTTAGAAAGGGACCTCTTCCTGTTACTAGATTCTACAACGACTGAAGTACCTTATGAATTATATAGCAGATTTCTAAATGAATAGGTAGTTGAGTTGAATTACTTGTAAATATTATGCAACAACAAACTGGGATCAAAATCTTATATGCAGACACACACACACACACCTTTCTCCAAATTATTCTCAAATCAGGTACAAAATCCTTTTATCTATTGCATAGTAAGAATGTTTTCTCAGTGTGCAATTCATTTTCATGTAGTTTGTTAAATAATATCTAGAAACCCCGGTAGTTTGGAATGTGAATTTGGTAAGAAACGTCTTCGAATGTTGCAGTGGATCATATTTGAGTTACCGATTCGTTGACATATAAGCACAATTGGCAACTGCTTCATACATTCTGATGATATGGACAGTCATTTACTTTTTATAAAGAATGTGAATGAGTTCAAATCCCAACCACGACAATTCTGGCAAGTTATCGATTAATATGAAATTAGGATGAAACCAATCTATTTTCTGAAAATGATTTGTTATCATACACTATGCTTAGTCCTATACAAATAAAATATATATCGTCACATCCTATCATTATCCTTCATTGTAATATCACATTCTCATTTAGTTTGGCGTTTTATTCTAATGAAAGCTGTCGAATGACGAGATAGGACCTTAGGTCAAATAGTCTGGGCAAAAATATAAGTTAGTGTATAACTAAAATTGCATGCAATTGACGGCTTTGATGGAAAAGAAAATAGGCTCCATGACTCTAAACCAAACTACCCTGGTTCAAATACCGATCATGGAATTGCTGCCAGCTACGTTGAACGCAACTAGTTGATGAACTGTATTTGCTATCTCATGCAATACAAAGTTTATATCGACAAACACTAGTAGTATATTTTAATTATATATATATATATATATATATATATATATATATATCTTTGGATGGTGTGTAAAATAGAAGAATGAAATTAAAACGTTTCACACTATAAACTAATGTACCAATGGTTATTTAAATACACAAGTTTTCATCATGGAAAAATTCGAACAAATTAAAATAATGAAAAATTGCAAAACTGAATTTTTCAAAATTACCTAGTCTGTGTTGTGACTAGCACAAGCTGAATTCCAGTTGTTTTGTTTATTGAAAATATTTCGGCAGTCTTTGGCTGCTGCCATCTTCAGTTCAACAACCATCACATGTTTTAAGGAAAAAACTAATGAAGCAAGTGCGATATTTCCTCTAGTCATATTATTTAATATTCTGACCTTTAACTAGATAGTTGCGTGGTACGTGTGTGCGTAAATATCCATAACTGTTCTCCGCATCCTACCAATTTAAACTAGAGTGGCTCAGCATTTAGTAAAAATATACATATTTTAGAATATTTATTTTATGCTTACCATGTGAAATGATGTAATTGAGGTCGCCCTCGATCTGGTTTAATTTGTCGCGCATTTGTTGCTAATTGTAGCATAGTGTGTGCTAGCTGCCGTCATAGATCTTAGTTACAAAGAACGCGTTAACTTTCAAGCATCCACAAGTAGATTCAAACTTTCTAGATTGCACGATTGTTTCGTATTCGTTCTCATGGATACTCATTTATTTTTAGCCTAAATTCTTATTATGCCTACCGAGTTCTCTTAAAACAGAAATTGGCTAGCATTGAGAACAACAGTTCATTAATAAATAAGAAATAACTGCACCATATCGGTATCTCATTGCGCACGAATACTGCAGTAGAACACGCGAATATCACATTATAATAAAGTCATACTACGCGCATACACAGGACATATTATTGCAATTAGCTTCTAGGAGTAGTAAAAATAGCTGGTTCTACTTCAAACTGAAGGCATTTTTCACATAATGATAATCAAACTGAAGCCGATTTTTCAAAGAAAAATGTGTCCATTAATTTTCAAATTATTAATTACCCTTTTAAAAATTAACTTGTCCAAGCCCTTGCGAATGTTTTGATGTAACCAGATTACTTCAACCGATATACGATATTAATAAACTTATTCTAAATCGTTCTTCTCTCAATTTAAATATGATGAATCTTGTTACGCACAATAAGCAATTTATTTGTATTTTCTCCGAAATAATAATTCTGGCCAGTACGCGATTAGTTCCCAATAAGGACAAAACTGTTATAATGGATAAATTGCCTTTTCTACACTATACGATTCTTTGTTTATACTGACAATTGTTAGTAGTTAATGTGTCATATGTGTATATCAAGATTGCAACCTTGATTATAGTAATTGTTATCACCACCCGCGCAACAAATTTTCGTTTAATTATATAAATATTCATTTCCATAACACTTCTCTTTGTAGTGTGGTTGTGTGTGGATGGATGGTTGGAATTTTGTGTCTAAATGGATTCCATATGAGCTCCACCTAAAAGAAAAAAGACTAACCGAGTTACATTAATTAGTATATAACTGAAAATTGAGTGTACTGTGCGGCAGGCGGACTCAGTAGTTAGAGCACCAGATTTCGAAGCAGCCGTGCCCATGTTTGAGTCCTGTCCACGGCAAATTCTGGTCAATACGTGATGAGTTCCAAAAAAGAACGAAACCGGTCTTCTGGATGAATTTCCTTTTCTACACTATAAAATACTTAGTTTATACTGACAAATTAAGTAATAAACGAGTCAGATGTTTATATCAAGATGACAACCTTGACTGTAATAACAGTAATTTCGTAGATAGGCAAAGAGTAGGGTTGGTCGAAAAGTTAACGATTTGTACCACATTGTCCACGCGAGACGTACTGCATGGTATAACCACCACTAGCTTACAAAAATTGCACGTTTCGTTTTTCCGTACTCTAAATAATTATTTGGTAAAAATATCAGGTGGAGACGAAACTTGCGTCCTTTTTGTCTGGAAAAACGGAACGAAACAAATAAGAAAGTAAAACCAACACTAGTTTCTGCTATGCATTATTTCACTTCCCCTATGCTTTAAATAGTTGTATATCATGATGAATTTAACACTGATTTGACGGATTAAAGGATGCTGGCTTTCATGAGTTGCAGTGTTAAAGTATAGCGCTGTCATTTATACTTCTTAGTTCTTAGATGCCGTGTAGCCTCCCGATAAAATCACGTCAGCAGTTTCCCCATAGCATACGCTATATTTATATCGCATGAATACTGAACAGTAACTTTCATTTTATAATAGGCGTAACAACTTTCCGGGATATTAAGCTAGGAAGGCAAAACATAAATTTTATATAGAAATGCTTTCATTCGAATTAATCTGTCCATTTGAATTGAATTATTTATCTTTCAACAAAAGCGTAATATCAAACAATTTGAACAAAAGCTGAGGCGAGTTTCGGCCCTAACATAGCTGGACTTCGGAAAGACACAAAGCGTAGACATTTTTATACCCAATGCGTCCATAAATCACACCGACGCATTAACAGCCAAACAGTTAGCCAATTTATTAACGTCGGTAGAATATCATTAAGCCAAATACAGACTGAAAGATGCTTCTAAATTTGTTAATAGACAAAAATATTCAAAGATTAGACATCTCTGTTTATTTTCATAAAATGTTCTTTGGTAATGTTCTTATGAAAAACGATGACGCTTTCTGTCAGTATTATCCAGAGAATTTATTAAATGTTCAATTGATTTCTTTTAAAACATTTTTTCCTCATAATATTCCGTGAATTTCAACCTCAAACAATACAGTAAACTAATTGGTCAAGCAATGGGTTCTCTTCAGATCGAACTATTCCTGATATAATTAAACAATAATTGATTGCGCGGGTGGTGGTAAAAACTCTTTAAATCAAGTTTGCCAGCTTGAAGTAAACACCAATCCCATTGTATTTAACCAGTCGTCGAACAACATAACAAAACCACCGCCAGTCGCAACGCACTAAAGAAGTGTGTTTCGACTGGCGGTACTTTTGTTATGTTGTTCGACTACTGGTTAAATACAATGGGATTGGTGCTTATTTCAAGCTGTGCCTGATATGTCTATTCATATACTGGAATAAACGAACTCAGGGCTATTGAGAACACGAAAACAAATCTTTAATATGCTGGTGATATATTCTTAGCTTTGGAACAATATATGCATGTTTAAGAACTTTGGGATAGATTCAAAAAAAGACACACAATTTATTAATCGCAGTATTTGAAATTAACCTCCACGAAATAACTATTTCAAAGACAACACTTGCCAACAACTAAGTGGTATACGCAAACTAGTGTAAATAAAAGGTGTGTTTTCGTAAAAAAAATGAACTTTAACATTTAATTTGTCTAAAATGTGGTCAAATTCAAAGGTAACTTTCAAACTGTACTCAGAAAAGTTATTTATCATAGGATTCAAATGATTAGTATCTATCAAAATCAAGTTTGCTAGCGTGAAGTAAACACCAATCCTAACGTATTTAACCAGTGATTGAACAACATAGAAAAACTGCCGCTAGTCGCACTCACCTACGGTAGTTTTGCTATGCTGTTCGACGAATGGTTAAATACATTGGAATTTCAACCTCAAAAAATACAGTAAACTAATTATAAAAAGTTATATATAGAGTTTAGTTACTGAGACAAATCCTATGATTAAAATAGAGTTGAGTCAAATATATATAAATAGAATGGTTTTGGAACGAGGCTACCACATTTGCTTAAATCTGCTATTGTGATCAGTGTTGTGTTGCCTGATGATGGTGCTGGAAAGTAGGCACCGAAACGTCGCCAGTAAACAAAGATGTGATAGAACCGCATTTCCAGTTGAAGTAAAAATGAGTCAACCCGATCAAAGACAAAACAAAATTGGAAAATGTGAAATATCGGATCTTTGTGTAACTGCCCGTGTACAGCTATTACCCGCGTACGCAAAACGCGGCATTGAGAACTAATTGGTCAAGCAATGGGTGCTCTTCAGATCGAACTATGCCTGATATAATTAAACAATAATTGATTGCGCGTGTGGTGGTAAAAATTCTTGAAATCAAGTTTGCGAGCTTGAAGTAAACACCAATCCCATTGTATTTAACCAGACGTCGAACAACATAACAAAACTACCGCCAGTCGCAACGCACTAAAGAAGTGCGTTGACCGCTAAAATATTCATATGCTATCTTCAGAAAAATCTTCCGGTATGGATACCTCTCAGACAAACATTTTCCTGAGACTCACTGATAAAATCATAGTCGTTTAAAGTCAAAAATGATTTAAAAAACAGTTAAATTTCGTATGGTAATTTGTGCTGCGCTGTGTTAAACATTGACATAATGAGTCAATGTGGCATCTAGTCATTTTTTCGCGTGAATGTGTGGCGTTTGTGTATGTTTTTGAAAATATAGATCGTCAACACACGCAATCAAGTGGCGAAGAATACTTGATTTTACGTCATAGACAAGATATTCTCAAATTCACAGTGCTGAAGGACAAGGGTTCTACTTATACGTGCTTCCTCATTTATTCTTCAAGAAATTGAGACTCTTGTGAAAACAGTAAATGTCGGCTAAGTTTTTTTTGACACTTGTAGTACACTTTCCTGTAGTATAGATCCAGATTGAAATAGAAGTCAATTTAGTTTACGTTATATAACCATAATTCGCACTGCTAGAAAGAGGAACTGCTAAAATGTTTTAAAATTTTGCGGTTTATTCGTTTCACACTCATTGTCAATAGAATTTAACTTTATTTTTTACATCCAACAGACCAATCATCCATATAAAATGAAACAAATATTCTCGATAAAAAACCAGTGCAATGGCAGCTCCCAAGAAGTTTCCACTGGCTTATGAGCACGTACCTTTAGTGATCAAAAACGTTAATTAAACACAGATCGTATCTAGATCCTTTACCCGATTCTTTACAGTCTTTCTACAATCCTCGAGTTTTATTTATGAACATATACTATTTTCGCTCAGGTGCTCATAATAGAGACAATTCAAAGTTAAGATACTAAGTTTTATTGTAAGATTAGAGTTTTTAACCAAGATTCTTCATAGGTTAATTAGTCCTTCGGCAAAATAATTCAAGGAGAAAATTATCACTGATGAAGAAACGAAAATTCCTCAAAGAATACACTACTGAATCAAAAATACTCTTCATAAGAATAAGTATAATTTGCAAATAATATACGCGCTCTTTACATAAACACTTCTGGTCGCGTTAAAGTCTACAACGAATTAACACAAAACTTTACTCCAAGCAGTGGTGTTCAAAACGGCTGTCCAATTTAACCCTTTTTGTTTAATTTGTAATAGATCAACATTCTGCCATACGTTCAGGATTCAGGCACCGAAGTACAACCCGGCCGTAGATTACACCACCTTGACTATGCAGACGAAATCGTACTATTTGTCGATAATCGAGATTCTGCTCAGGCCACCTTGAATTGATTATCAGTCGTTGTTCCGTCCTTCGGTATGAAATTCACACCCTCTATGTGTAAGATACTTTTACAGGTTCAGCCACCACTCACTCCAACTCTACGACTGTGAAGTTAAGTTCTGGGCATAGTTGACAGGTTTATATACGCTGGTAGCTGTAGCAATAATTTAGTCAATATGCTTGACAAGATGAGTATGAGAATCGCGAAATCTGGGGTTAGCTTTCTCCAACCTTCACCATTTATGGAGAAAAGCAAGCAGTTCACTCTACTTTAACGGTGTGTGTTTATAATACGTCTGTACGCGAAGATTTATAGTGCACTAGTGAGATTTTACACCACAGAGATGCTGATTTTAGACGCTTACAGGCATTCGACAACCAATTTATGAAAGCGTAGCACAAATAGGGTACCAACTACGAATTATCAACGCGGACATCGGTAGACGTATCTTTGTACCAGCCAAAAAGTGCTCATCGTTAGAAAAACAAATAGGCTCCATCAAATGCGTTAGCCTGGTCACGTTTACGTGTGCTCGCAATTCGATTGCCCAGCAGAGCAATCTCCTCTCACCCAGTGCCAGATTAGCGTAAGAAACAAGATGGACAGTTTTTGACATTGCAGAAACATTTAAATTCAACTACATCCAAATTTGATAAAATGAGGCCCACTAGTCTGCCAGGATGGGGTCCACATGCGCACCATTATTCTTGATTTGAAACACTACGCTTTATAGCATCGAGTCGAATTCAGTGGCGATCTTGTTGCATATTTCAAGTAGAACCATCTTCGTAAGATTCCTTTCTTACTTTGACAGAGCTAGATGTGGCATGACACAGTGAAAATCGCCAATGTAACCTTGTCTTAAAGCTGACTTGACCATAATGATGTGTATCAGTTTCGTTTTCTTCAATTTATTGTGCTATCTAGGTAAATATACTCAGAGAAACTAGATTTTGCCTCTCCTAAATCTCTCTCTCTCTTATAAAATGTGTGCCTAAATTATTATATTTGTCGTTGTTATCACTTTAATTAATTTTTTCTTATGGTTATACGGCAGTGAAAATTTAGTTACTGATGTTTTTTTTTATTTCTTTGTACGATAATGTTGATATTATTTATAAAATTAAACAATAAATTATTGAGTGGGCGGTAATAACAGTTCTTTAAATCAGGTTTGCGAGGTTGAGATAATCATAAATCTAATTGTATCTAACTAGTCACGCAACAGCAAATCTGACCGTAGTTTTGCATGATGTGCGACTGGTAAAGTACAATGAGATTGATGAATAACTCATGCTCGCACACACTATTTAAGAAATAGTGCTGTACTCCAGAAGATTTAAATGCATATCATAATTACCCCTAATAGTTTATTCATGCATTACGAATTTAATTGATAACTAAACTATTACTAATTGATAGTTTATCATATACTAATCATAACAGTCAGTGATACACACCCGCCATTTTTCGACAAACGCTGTTGAGACAAGGCAACTTGACCTAATCCATGGATTGTGCCACCGCTTAAAACTACTGAGTAGCTATTCTGATTGACCTATTATTTAATTACCTTTTTTCCTCATAATTTAATCTAGAGCACCACCGACACACGTGCTTTTGGTAGTAAGATATATTTTTGATGAGCGGGTCATTAGTTATCCCGTGAAGAACACAGGAACAAGCGTTCGGGTTTACTTACTTACCAGGTTTAAATCGGGATTTCAGAGATGTGCGTATAATTTTCATCTGTGATTTAATTAACAGTGAAGCGTGCAGGCGCCTTACCCTTATTCAATACACTTCCATAGGAAATGAGCTCAAGTTAGGTAGGCACACTACCAATTTCAAAGTTCTGCAGACCTCCAATATATTTTCAGCTATCAGCATTGAGTAATGGTCTATTATAGTTTGACCTTACGATATGGCAATTCCGATTGGACTGTTCTACTTATTGAATACAGCCATTCATAGAAATGCCGTATTCATAACGAAAATTGATCATTTATATTCGAAGGCTTTTTACATGGTTACAGGTATTCGAGCACCGTTGTTCAGGTAGCATAGCCTATATAGGTTACCAACGATGAATTAGCCACGCTGACATCCGTAGACGTATTTTTGGGACAAACAAAAAGTGCTCTTTGTTAGTTAACTAAAGGTTCGTCAATTGCGCTGGATCGGTCATGTTTGACGCATGCCTTCAATTCGATCATTAAGTAGAGAATTCCTTCAGCCAGCGCCAGATTAGTAAAGAAAAAGGTGTAGAGATTTGACATGGTAAAAATACAACGAAAGTCAAATACAAACAAATTAGGCAGTATTGGAACCGTTCGTCTACCGGAATGTAGTAAACGTGCGAATCAGAATTTTTGGTTAGGAATCATGCACGATATGGCATCGAACTGAGCCCAATGGCGATTTTATTGCAGATTTCGAGTAGCATCATCCTAACTTTCTCGTCTTATTTAGGCAGAATTAGCTATGAGGTTTGCTAGTGTCTACAAAGTGATACGGTGAAAACCGCGAGGAATCTGTGTTGCCGACGTTACCTTGCGTTACAGTTAACTTGGCCATAATCTATTTTGTAGATGTCTAGATAACCTCAATCCTTAATATTACCCAGGTAAATACCTTCATCTGAATTAGATCCTCTCTATTAACAAGATCTAGTTTTAAATTATTATTGTTGTCGTTTCTTTTTCATCCATTAAAATTATTTATATTATCATAATTTTTTTAAATTTTTTTCATGGTTTAATGGTAGTAAAGTGTTATGTATTAAATGTTGTTGTATGGCCGTCTGTGACGATGATGGGAATCATAACCACTTACTCAAATTGGAAGCGTACAGAGAAACTTTTAAAATTTGACAGAGTGAATCAATGATATCCTATACGCGTTACTGAATTTCCTACGTTGCTGTCTGTAAAAAAATGAAAGTATGATTTTATCAGTAATGTTTTATTTGTGACCGAAACAACTAGGATTGTCAGTAGAATGAATACCAACACCATTCTACCCTAATATATGGTGCTGAATTAAAGTATAATGGCAGGACTTCATTATATATTCGCTTTCAGTATAAACCAAATATGCATAAGATAGTAAATGCAATGATGAGTGCACATTACGGATAAAAACCGGTCTACTGGATGTGAATTGCTTTTGCTACCTTCGGCAATGAATAGTTTATATTGATGACAAAAATATAATAGAAATCTGTCAATCTACCTGAATTCAACTCGACGTCCCTAAATGACCAATTTTCAGTTATTTTTTGACAGATCGAGGGAAAGCTAATCTGCACTTCAGATCGAGATTCCTGTAATATATGATGCATCTGGAGTAAAATTTGCCAAATACATAATTTTGTTTATAACTAACGACTGCACGTAGAGAGCGGCTTCTGCATATGCTGTTGATGGGTTGTCGATTTTGAAGCCAATATCATCGAATTCAAGCAAATAACATGACAATTCTGGCCAACACTCGATGAGTGTTCAAGAAGAAAGGTACCAGATTTATTGCTTAAATTCATTTACTATTTAATACAGTGTGCGGTATATACTGACGATATATATATATATATATATATATATATATATATATATATATATATATATATAGGAGAATCTGGCAATTGTAGTTTAATTCAGTACTAATTCCGAAGGTGGTATGGAGTTGGTTATATAATGACAGATCGAGAGATATCTAATATAGGCTTAGGTCTAAAGTGATGACATATAGGATTCTCTAGAAAGAAGAATTAACCAGACGTAAGTCACAGTATTAAAAATGTGCTCTTATTCCACGGTTTGAATGGATTGCAAAAAACTGAAGCAAATATGCCTTGGAAGGCACCCTGGCCGCAACAATACTTGAAAAAACTTGATGTGTGCCCAATGAGGCCGAAGTGATTTACTTGACGAACTTTAGGCCGTAAGAGATTCCACGTAGGTTCCACCTGATGGGAAGGTTTTTATAAAACATGTCAGTATATAAGAAAAAAATTCGTGGAATATGCGGCACATTTGGTCCAGACTCCGAATCAGATATCCCGCTTCGAGCCCCATTCGCGGCATATTCTGAAGAGCACTTGAAGTAATTTCAATAATCTACTGGATAAATTGCATTTGCAACAGCAATTACTGCTTAGTTTATGCTGATCTCTCTCTCTCTCTCTCTATATATATATATATATATATATATATATATATATATATATATATATACATATATATAAATGCTGGCATATATATATACAAATCAATATACATATAATTTGGTAAGTCTATTTCTTTCACTTACGAATTATGATCAATTATATTCGAAGCACATCAATATGTATAGACAATGGTGGTGCTGTCATTATGTGAGACTAAGTAAACGAAATATGTTGGATTGATTTTTATTTAAATCCGCAACCTGTATTTTAATGAATAAAATGTATAGTGCGCGTTTTTTTGAAGGCACATCTGTCAGTCAGCCTCAAACTCAATGTGCTTCGTGAATCTGAAGTTCTCGTTCGCACGATATAGACATGAAACCGTGTTGAAATTCAACAACTATTATCTTTTTTAAAATTTAGAATGATAATATATTTAAGATAATAATTATGTTTCTGTAGCTGCCAAAATACAAATTCGATGAAGATTATAGATAACATTCACGCGAGACATACAAATATCCTATTTCTCAAGAATTTTCTGACAGTTTGATTGAATGTTGAGCGACTTTTGTGACGTTTTAATAGCAAACCTGTCAATGCCAGTTGCTGCAAGACAAGTATGAATACAGATGACTGCGCGATAGAACCACTTGATAATGAGATTGATAATATTAATTTTAATAAATTTTCTTGCCTTATTACACTCCAGCATTTATGCTAGTTAGGTTATAAAAGTTGCAAAAATAATGCAAAACATTAAATAAAAATGGATGCACTGGCAAAATGATGATTCTAATATTTCATTGAATATCCCACATTGTGCAATACCAAAAACGTTGTCGCAACAACCAGTGCAGAACTACAGATAATACATGTCTAAGAGATTGTACTGACATGTTGGCACACGTTCTTTTGGTATATATTTAAAACGTTCGTGTCATGATAACTTTTCCTTCAACATAATGCTATATCATTAGAAAATATGCATGCGTGCATACATAAATAAACAGAAGTCGAAATCTTTCACGCAGAGGGTAACACACGAACTTAATGCCCTCTGACTAAAAAACAAACTCGCTTTACTAGAGCTCCCGGCAACTAGCATATGCAGCTGTGAATGAACGAAGTAGTGACTTTGTTACCAGCTATTCAACTTGCCTTTCACAGCATGGTCACTGAAGACAGTAAAGTTTTCAAAAATGTGGTAGATATAACTTCCAATAATGCATCGAATGCCAGGCCATAAATTGCAATGGCACTGGACCGCTGCTTTACTCACTTGTCTTGATATAAATCCCTAGGTCTTAATAAATTAATGTGTCTTATCAAACCGGGAAAAACAACTAAATCAGAAGAAAATATCTTCCGATGAATCTTGTTCACTAAATAAAAATTGCGTAGTTGGCCTTCAAAAAATACATAACCAGTTACCTAATATAAACGAAGTGAAGAAGACGAAATAATTGCTATCTTTTCTCATGTGTATACATACATGAAAAAAATAAATGAAATTGTGCCAAAATTTATATATCAGAGGAAATATAGGTAGTCAAACACAAACAAACTAAGTTAATTCCGCAGTAGTCTATTTCAGGAAAATTGATGGCACTCGTAGGTCGGTGAAATCTGGATTTCCTTACATTTCCAGTTGCAAACAGCTTGATTTAGCATGGATTGATGGGTTCTCACTGGTCCCGTCACTCTGAAGCCGTCGACAAATAAATTGTCCAAAAATGCCATTGAAACAAGTTTTGTCGAATTTGTCGCGACGTTTCGGGATTCAACACCGTACTCACAAAAAAAACAACTTGTGGAAAATGTGAAATCTTCATTCAAGACAGATATGTTTATACTTATTTCACTTACTCAAGTATTTTGGTCTGCCATAATATCCAGCTTTAATAACTGTTACCACATACTCACATGTATACACGAAAACACACACACACACACACACACACAAAAGTGTGTACTCTACTGTAGATTGAAATTTATAGAACAAATATAAGCAAACCTTATTGATTGACACCTACGCCTATCTGTGATGTCACGATTTTCTAAGTACATTTCAAGACGCGTAGAAGAATCGACCAAGTATTTTAGAAACAAATAAACTATATCAAACTTCTACGAAATTTTACCTTTATTTCGTGAAACATAACATGACCCAATATTAGGTTGGTTAATGGTATATTGGAGTGTAGTCTACAAATATCGAAACCCAAGCGTTAACGGGGTTACTTTTTCAGTTTACGAAATATTTGGTATAGTTTAATCGTTTTTAAATGAACCATTTTAATCATATTGGAATGCCGTAGTAAAAGACTAACTGAGCTAAATCAAATGGTAATAAACCGCAAATACCATCGTGCAAATTTAACCACTGGAAAATGACAGCGAGCAGACGATATTAAGTTTATAGATGATTCAGAGAAAAAGGAAATGTAGAAAATAATTGCCAATTAGTTAAGAGCAAAATCTTATTTTATATCAATTAGATCCTTCTAAGTTGTACATTTCAACATCTGACATTTCACTGTTCATCAATAACTGCATTAGCGCGGAGCAGTATTTTACTGAAATGAGTTGAATCTAAGCACACGTTAATTAAACTAGTTTGTACACATTTTAATGAACTTCGCATTGATTAGTAGTTAACGAATGACAGGGATGGAGATTCATCCATGAAAAATGTAATCACAATATATGATGTTGAATATCATAATTGACTACTCATAATACTCGTAATACTGTCGTTAATGAATCTATTGTTAGCAGACCAGTATAGGGTTTTATTGTCTTCAAAAAACCCAAACCGGAGAAATTAAGGAAGACCCAACTTCAAAGAAATTGAGAGCAGAACACGATAGTTAAAAAGGATTCGGTTGTTGACGGAGGTGTCTATAGCTAGCATGACAGTGACTTATCATCTACGTGATACACATCAACGTTGAATCTGAATTTAACCTAGCTTCAAAAAACAAGGAACTCTAACTAAGCGCCTTTAGTGAAGTTGATTGTAAACAATAATAATTTTTCAAAGAAGGTAAATGTTCATAACACTACCTGTATAACCACCTTTTAAAACACCGGTAGGTTGCACTTAGCTTCAGCCGAATCGTAGGAAATGCCAACCTTCACACAGCAAGCATCCCCAAACGCTCAGTCACCGGTGAATTTTTAAAGGTAAACCAGTTGCATTCGAACGTATGACATACAATGGAAGATAAAAAAGCTCTGTCTGACCGTTCACAATTCATATCCAAAATTTATCACTTCATTAGCTAACCAGTAACCAAAATACCGCAATTATGAACGAATATTCATTCAATAAGACAAATTGCATTATTGGGCCAATGACCATGGAAGGTTGTATAAAGCAAGTATATCGACTTCAATATACAGCAATTACAAAATAAAGTTAATCTTAATACAGATAAGAAAGGTTTTTCTGTAAAGTACATATCCAACAATAATTAGGCAAAAGGACAAGTAAACGAATGCAATAAAACTTTAGTTTGTTAGCTAAGTATAAAGCATAGAATCGAAAAACTACAGCTCGATTAGGAAACTTCTCAAATGTGAAACTAAACAAAATACGCAAACCGAAGTATTTGCCTTCGGAAATGTGAACCGATACAAATAAATCAGTATTAGACAGGTCCCTGTACAAAAATATGCCTGTCTAGATTCTTGCATATCTAAGCTCATCCCAGTGTTCCTTGGTTAGCCAGATTACGACTAAAAGCGATTGACTGACCGAGTACATACATATATGCAAGCACATACGTGCAAAACTGCTTGAATTCGCCCATAGCCATAAAGGTTTTCGGCCTGGCGAACGGCGGGCATGAGTTATTCATCCCGGCTATGGTGGCATGAACCTTTGCGGGCCTATTTGGATACAGGCATTATTTTGTTTTATTTGAAGTCAAAAGTTCGATCTAAATACGCAGTAGCACTTACTGTTAAATGAGCAGTGATGGAATGAGAGCAGGCGTGCCACAGACAAAAGACAGATACCTGCTACTTAGGGAAATTATGGCTACTGGCCCATTTACAGATTGTGCTCATCAGTTTTGGATGTTAGAATATCTAAGAAAAGGGCAGTTCTGAATACAAGCTATCTTCACTAGGAATGGGTGAACTTTTACCGCCCACATATAACCATGATCAATAACAACTATAGAAATATAAATATATATATATATATATATATATATACTATATCAACAGTCGCGCAGGACAAAAATCGACGTCTTATCTGCAAAGTCGAGTAAGATGTATAAGCAAAACCAGGCTACTGTGTACCTCTTCATTTACAGTTCTGCTAATTTTCCTTCTTTTTATTTTATAAATTTAACAATAATGCTCCTATTGATGCTGTGCATATCGCTGAGCTCATTCTCGTAATTCCAAATATAGAAATTAGAGTACGTGAACTACCATTCATTAGCCTAGGCTATGTTTAAACATCAGTGCATTCGATTTGCGAACATTTAAAGTCAGACAACTAATATGCTGTGCATCCGACACCGGAACGTAGGATCCTACAAGCATAACCGAACTAGATGCATCCTCCTCTTCTATACGTTATGGGCTTCGAACCTATGATTCCGTGGGATATTCTCAATTTGGACAATGGGTCGTCGGAATTGTCTTTAGCATATGAGCTAAGGCTCGTTTTACTGAACGGGTTCCTGTAAACAGCCGACTGTGTGGCACACTTAAAGGCATCTACTAATATCAATGCCAGAAAATACAATCAAAGTTGCCTTTTTATTATGTTTACTACGCCCTCAATGATTGCAGCACAGACGAAAGTAAGGATGCTTTTTACACCGGCCTAAGCTTTTAACTAAGTAGAAAAACAAATAAATTTAATCTCTTGCTCATTCATTTCGTGCTTACTGATGACTTCTCAGTATAGCATACATCAAAAGTCATCATGGTGGTACAATGTGCCGACTCGGCAACCATAGTGTTAATACCATGTATCTTTTCGATACTATAATGTTGTTATCGGGTACTTACGCAATAGCGCAATAGCGTTTGTATCCTTTACAGACTCGGTATATGTTTTACATAGAGTGAGTTAGCGTTGAAGTCGCATTGTCGAGACCTTATATGATGTTAGCTTCACTACTATAGGTTTACACATTCGTCTAGGAGATTGTACCGTCCTATTATCCCACATTCCTCACCCAAATATATAGTAGTTAAATGGCGTAATACCAGCTCCTACTGATGAGTCGCCCGTAAGCACGAAACGAATGTGCACGAGATTATACTTTCCGTTCATGCTGTCTTTGGTTTATCCTTCTGGTCAAAACTGAACTAATTTGTTACTAGGTTCGCAACACCTAATACATACTTGCATATATATTAGTTCTCCGCCACAAACAGTATCTAACGCATTAGACGTTTTATAACTGAATGAAACGGTGATGGTACTTCAAAGAACGGTCATGTAGAACCGGTCAGATTGTAAATTTTAATCATGGCCAAAGCCTTTTGAAGTTCAGTTGATAGTGAAGCAAGCGTTAGAATAAAAAAGACCGGCATAAATAATAATAAAATAGTTTATTAAAATTATCGCACTGTAACAAGTAATCACCAGAGTAACACGTGTAAATAATTGTAAACCTTGAATACATAGATCGGAATGTAGCTATGTTCGTCCATGTATGAATGTGTGAGTGAAAATACACGTGTTTTTGTTTAAATTTAAGACTAAAATATATTAAAACGAAAAAATATAAATAGTACATATGTACAATGCTTTGAAGTACATTATTTTGGTGACGATAATCGTGAAACCCGATTGATGATTCACCATTTTCCAGATGTATCCTCTGATTATAGCCTGAATGTAAATAAGGAAAACAAAAACAATAATCACTTATTCAAGGTTATAAATCATTCAATCGGACTGGTGTATCAGTAATTACGCTGAACAAATAATACATATACAATGAAGAACAGGATTAGCTATCAGGAAAAAAGAAAATGATAGATAAAATCTGTTCTTAAAACTTTGTGACAGTCGGTTTTTTACATACTGTGAAGAGAAATGTAAACTAATAATTCTCTTCCTCAAATAGTTTTTTTTTGAAATTTGACTGCAGAGTGCCAGCTTCATATTTTCCAATGCCGCGTTTTGCGTACGCGAGTTGTAGCTTTGCACGGACAGTTTCACAATGATCCGATTGATCACAATTTCTATTTCCGTTTTGTCTTCGATCGGGCTGAGTTTGTATTCGTCCCAATGAAAATGCGGTTCTATCACATCCAGCCAGTAAACAAAGATGTGATAGAACCACCGCATTTCCATTGGGACGAATACAAACTCAGCCTGATCGAAGACAAAACGAAATTGGAAATTGTGATCAATCGGATCATTGTGAAACTGTCCGTGCAAAGCTACAACTCGCGTACGCAAAACGCGGCATTGGAAAAAATTCTCTTCCTCTTTCGTAATTTTACAGTTAAAGGCAATTTGCTATAAAATTTATATTGCGATATCCGATCCACTTTGCATATCATTCATGAGAGGAACAGCCCTCATGATCACGCCTCATATCTGACTATCAAGAAAATAATGTGGTTAAATCAAGGGAAGTAATAAGTGAGAAGCATCGAAGTTTGTTAGTGAAACTACCAAAATCAAGATTACAACTAAAGTAAAATTAGGTCGGAGAAATACGAATAGACACGCATATACTAGCACACACCAATATATCATTAAGCATAAATTCCTTACAGAAACGGTTATACTTTGCATGCCAAATGGAATGGTAAGATACACTGGTTGATAGTATTTCACTCTAACCGATAAATGTTACTGGTCAGTTTAGTGTAATTTTGGCAGGATGGAAGAATAACTCTCATTCTATGCAACAGCACCTAAGCAGTCGAATGTATTACAATAATTTCAATAAAATTTTCTAGCTTAAAATAAACATAAATTCTGATTTTCACAGACATTGTGTGCCGCCAGTTTGAAATACTTTCATGTTTAGTCATTCCTAGGTCAACAGCTCCACTAAATCATTAATAATAGTCAGTTGCGATAAAATGTCACCAGTCACATGAACAGAGCGTTATGGCAGAGTTTTTCCATAATTCGCAGTAGAGACATATATTTACTCAACATTACTTGAGACATAGTGCCAATCTTAATCATAGGATTAAATTTATGCTTGTAAGAGAACATACCAGCTTAGAGCAAAATAAAATTGATATTGCACGTACGAATATAGCGAAACACTCTTTAAATCAAGTTTGCGAGCTTGAAGTAAAAACTAATCCCATTGTATTTAAACAGTCGTCGAACAACATAGCAAAACTACCGCCAGTCGCAACGCACTGACGCGTTTCGACCTTCCATGATCATCATCAGAGTACAATGGCAAACTGACTAGCGAGAATCAAACCGTATTGCATACATATGGAAAGCAAAATTAGATATGCGGCACTCACCTCTAGTAGTCTAACTAAACACATTTGTCCTTTAAAAATTGCGACATGCTAACAAAGCATTTTTCAGATACTTCTTGAACAGTTGCTCAAAAGCGCTTTCCAATTTTAGTAACAGCCAGGTGTGTTGGTATGCTTCTCTATTTGAAAGCGATTTAATAAATCCACGTTTCCAAGACCCGTGCAAGCATTGGCATAAGCATGGGGCTTTCCAAGCCCCATGTAAAACTGGCATCAGTTAAGTTTCCTCTTTTTTCAAGAGTTTTGGTGAAAACACACACACTATATATATATATATATATATATATATATATATATATATATATATATATATATACTTGTATCCTTTTTAATGTGGACTGTTTTTCTATTTAAACATAACTTACTTTTATTCATAGCTACAATAAAACAAATTGACTAGATGTAGAGAAAGCGTTATTGTATAATGTGAAATGTAAAATTTTAATTGATGTCGTATAATAAATATTTTGTGTATTTCACGAAAAATAAGTCGCTAGCAAGTCAGTAAGTTATGCGTCAATGAGCTTAATATTTTTTCATACCACAAGTGTCGTAAACTCTTGGTAAAGAAGAAATTGACCTGTTACTAGAAACACTATACCTAAGAACATGTTAAACGTAAAACTGAATCATATCTGTAAATCCGCAATCTTCAATTGAATAACGTCCTTAGCCGCTACCCCGTTTGTCATCGAGCTCTAATGATGATCATGTAAGGTCAAAACGCGTCAGTACGTGTGAATGAAGGTAATTTTACTATGTTGTGCGTCTGGTTAAATACAATTGGATTTGTGTCTAAGTCAAGCTCGCAATCTTGATTTAAATGATCGTTATCATTATCCGTGCAATAAATTATTGTCTAATTCTTAGCCACTAGCATAATGAAAAACCTGATAAACGAACAGGTATGCATCATGCATATATTATATTGAATTGCTGTTTACAAAAGGCGTATGAGTAATGGAATTAACCGCCCTACAAAATGAAATTTTGAAAAATTATATTTCTGGTCGTTAGAAATCGATGTTAAACTGACTAACAAGGATGAAATCAAAACGAAAATAAGGTATAGAACTTCATAAATGTCGCTCCCGCTCTAAGCTGTCTTTCATAAAGATGAAAGTGAATTTATAACGTTCAGTTAATTATGTACACTGGCTAATAGCACACAAGTTGTTAAAATAGAGACAGAATGAAATACTAAAATAATTATATAGTGTGTGAGAAAGAGGGTAAAAATAAAAAAAACAGCTGACAAATATTTATGACAATATTGTAAAATACAAAGAGCATTATTAATTTCAACGGTAATCCAATCGTACCTCATGTTATATATAGGTATTATGACAATATTTAATAAATATATGTTGTAAATATAAATAAAATAAGGCATAAGATGGCAGATGCAATTAATCAACAAGATTAGGTTTGACCTTTTTGGGAACTCATCAAGTAGTCGCCAGAATTGTCGTGGCCGGGATCTGAACCATGGTGTGTATGCCTCAGTATTGCAACTGAACTCAACAACATCAAAGCACAGCATTATATGCAATTTTAAATTATATACTAACCTATGTATCTTAAACAGACGAATGGATCCCATTCAGCAACACTTGTGACTTGACGTTTCAAATAGCCAGCCGTGATCTGTCATTACAAAACATATGACATGCCAACGAAAGCCGCGATATTGAATTTAGACATAATGGCACTGTTTGATTATATATTTTTTCACAGTAGAAATAAAACATTGAATAATGAGGAAAATACAATCTAATAAGTAAATCAGATCATCCTTACTGGGAATACATCAAGTTTCTACAAGAATTGCCGCGCTTAGGACTTGAAACAAGGGGTATTTGCTTTAGTCCGGAAACTCATCAACTGTACCACAGAAGTAACGCATTGCACACAATTTTAGTTGTATGCGAATCACGCACTATCTCTGTAATGATATGTCACTATGCCATCTAGGGAAGTGATACTCAATTTAAGATTAATGGTAAGAAGTTTAAGTCGAAAGCAATACTAAATAGAATCCACTGAAGCAAATAGCCACTACTTGAAGTCCAAGCCGCGGCAATTCTGGCAGGTACCTAACGAGTTCCAAATTAGGACGAAATGATCTACCTCGTAAATTGCATTTTCTATTTTATACTATGTTTAATTTATACCGAAAACACACATATAATTAAGCAGTGCTTTAATAACTAAATTTAATACCACATCCTTGGTGGTGACATTGTAGCTTTCTTATAATGACAGTTCGAGAATGAATAGTTTAAGTTTCATATCTAAATTGTTGTTGAATGTAATCCGTTTGACTGCCCATGATATATAGGTGCAACGGATGAGTGCAGGACTCAGAAGCAAATGTTCCATGGTTCGAGTCCAGTCCGCGGAAAATTTGGGTAAGTATTTGACGAGTTGCCAATAAGGACGATATCGATACACTGATTAAAATAGCTATGCTACTTACATCAATATTCAGACTATACTGATTGACGTGATAGGTTATGAGCAATGAAGAATGTTATTCAACAAAATTAAATTTTAAGGTAAAGAGATGAGTTGTAAGGGATGGAAATTTAAAATCTGGAAGTACTCTGTGTAAAATTAATAAATTCGATGCAATATTAAGAATAAAAGGCGCAAAAAAGAGCAATAATGTAGAAAATCAAATACGAAGGTTGATCAACGAGTGAACTGACGTAAAAGCTTAAATTATAAGGAATTCTTAAGAACTATTAATTAAAACAACAGAAAACTGATTACAGGGTTCAAAATGGACTGACTATGTGTACAATAAGCATTAAATCAGAACTACGGATCCACGAATAATTGATTTACATATACTAAAATTGATAGGATACTGCCACACAAATTATAAGCTGCCAAAAGTTGAAATTGTCTTAGCTTTTGAAACACTAATGAGTACTAGAATCAAGTAAGACATTATTGCACAAGTGCTAATAAGGGTAATTCAAATCAATTTTGCAGATTTGGAAGAAAAATCTGCTGTCAATTTTAAGCTCGCGAGCCTTATTTGAATAATGCTCCTCCCAACCCACACAATAGAAAATTGCTTTCTCATTTGCTTATGTAATTCAATGAATGATTGATTGGGAAACAAATATGTAGCTATGCAATTCAATGGGCAAAAAATAAATACGATTTTTTCCAATGGTGACCAATCAATCTAGACAACATTTTCCGAAGACCACATGAGTATTTTAAACTCCGTTCACATAAGGTAAAAATTTTAAAAAAATACCCGTATAAATGTTAGTATAGTTAAATTTAACGGAGAACAGAAATTGTGAAATCATCTTGAGGCACGCTTGCATGATGCCAAACGATTAGCCCATAACGACAAACACAAATAAATCATCGACATGACAAAAGAAAACGGCAAAAAAGCCCAACATAGACCCGGGTGGAAAGGAGCAGAATATAACTGAAGACACAACACAGGCTGGTGAACGAGCGAGTGAATGAATGAATGAATGAACGAACGAACGAATGCTAGAAAAATAGACATTTTGCAGCAAACAACACCTCAAGTATAGGCAAAAGGCACAAAAACTGGCATAAAAGCTTCGTTCTCCGCGGAATTGAAAGGCCGGACAAGCGTAATTAGGATTTATTGCTTTGACGCGTCAATGATATATGGACAAGAATAAATGCTCTCACCTAATGACTACCGACACAAATACAAACAAATACACCTACACACAAGCAATAAAAGATTGAAGAACAACAAAAGACAAAAGTAAGCAAAAGAGAAAGAACAATATAACAGAAAAATACCAGTGAAACACACGATATTGAGGTCGCTAAAATAGTTAGGCATGAATGTTAATATGCACTAGTAGCCACCTTCTCAAAAACCTTGACTTGATTCGCACTAAAACTGGTACCAACACAGGAAAACATAGTTTTAACGTAAAAGTACCTCTCCAATAATAGGATTTATTGTTTTTAAATATTCAACAAATGAGCAATAGAAGTACCACGCCTTTACAGCGCATTGGTCAACTAGTTCGTTAGATAATACAATTAGCTTAAATTGAGCAATTATACAAACGGTGAATAATAAATTTAATGCAAGGAGATGAATTTTTTTATAAAAATAAGAATAATGCTACGATAATGAATCTGATATTGATTAACATAATGAAATTCAAACTACGTTTAAATTTGACAATTAAATAATTGGGTATACATCAATTGAAGCCTCAATATATTATAAACAAATATGCATACGCATTTAACAACCGATGTTCCATTGTCGCAAAACCATGGCTATAATGTTATTTATCACAATATTTAGCTTCGTTAGTTTAAAAATATATACTTTTAATGGAATACAGAAAGTATTTTACTTGTCTTTTGGTTTAATGGCGGTAAAGCATTAAATATTAAAGTCTGTTACACGGCTGATTGTAATAATGATGATGTACGTAGTCAGCATAAGCAAAACATTAAATCAGGTAGCAAGTGCAATTCAGCAAGTAGACTTGTTTCTTTTTACTGAGAACCCGTCAACTGCTTGCCAGAATTCGCCACGGCAAAGGCTAGAATCGGGGCATATTCGCCTCGGAGTCTGAGACTCCATCTACTCCACAACACCTGCCGCATACTACTCAATTTAAAGTTATATACGAACTTGTTTTTGGTTAGACTTACCTTCGAGTGTAGACTGAGGCATTTCTTTCTACCTACATTGGCAACTAGCGGGCAAAAATCTGTCACTATATAAAACACATCGTGCCGCATGATTCGAGCCCGTTTTCGCGGAAAATTCTGGACAATACTTGCAGAGTTGTCAATAAGAGCGAAACTGGTCTGCTTAATAAATGGTCTTTGCTAGCCTATGCAATGCTTAGTTAGACATATATATATATATATATATATATATATATATATATATATATATATATATATTCATTTATATACATTCTAGGTTTTCATTAGATTATGTGAGTGGCAACTAAACTGTCTTTCAGTTTAGCTTCAATTTCTTGTTTAAGCTGATTTGTAAGTGCATTTGCATATACCTGTGTGTGTGTATGTGTGTCTATGTGCGTGTATGAGTCACCCGCGTTGTTTTCCTGTCAATCCAATCGAGTTCCCAATACGGACGAAACCGGTCTACTGAATGAATTGCCTATTATACACTATACAAGACTTAGTTTAAACTGACAAATATATGGGTCAGATGTTTATATCAAGTTCGCAACCTTCATTATTATAGTTGTTATCACCGCCCGCGCAACTAAAGTTCGTTAAATTATATAAATGATCATTTCAATGCCACTTCCCCATGCAGTGTGATGTCTGTTCAATAATGACAGATTTGGGATAGTTAGTTGAAACTTTGAGTCTAAATGGATGTCATACGAGCTCCACCTAAAGGAAAACTAAACTAGCCAAGTTGCAGTAGTTAGAATATAACTGAAAATTGTGTGTGGTGTAGTGTAGTGTGCGGCAGGGTGGCTTAGTGGTTAGAGCACCAGATTCCGAAGCAGACGTGCCCAGGTTCGAGCTCTGGCCGCGGCAAATTCTAGCCAGTTCATGATTAGTTCCCAATTAGGACGAAACCGGTCTACTGGACGAATTGCCTATTCTACACCATAAAGTATGTAGTTTATACTGACATATGTAAGTAATTAATGGGTCAGGTGCTTATATCAAGACCGCAACCTTGATTATATTAATCCAATCGAATGTTTGTTGAAGCTGATCTAGTGGGTGTTTGGACCTGCCTGGATGCTAGTAAATTGTTGTTGGGTTATTTGCTTCGTAGCCAGCCGATTAAAATATCACGCTGATGAAACGTTTTAATATTTAGACTGAGCGCTTGTTGTTTTATATATAGAGGTTTATATAAATATAATAATTTTTCGGATTTGGATTTGAGGAGAATTTAGAAATTGATCGAATTGGCTGGGTGCCCTTTTTCAAATAAGTGATCTGAGATAATTGATTTTCCTGACGGTGCCAAAAATTCTTTAATCAATTTCTGTGGTAAATGTTGCTGGATTCTATTGATCAATTGCTTCTTCGTACGTCCAATATGTATGCTATCATACATACATGAGAATTTTTAGACTATGAATGATTCAGAGAGAATTGACAATTGATCTTTGGCATCCAACCTCTGTGTGCTAAATTTGATGTTAACTTTTACAATAAGAAAATTCTCATTAGTGATGCTTTTTAACCGCCATGACATTATTAAGGCCGGTAGATCGCCTCCAGATGGTAAGTCTCGGAAACCCTGCTTCACGACATCCTCCGTCAATCAGACTCGGTTTGA
Organism: Eudiplozoon nipponicum; assembly: GCA_029291075.1. NCBI lineage: Eukaryota > Metazoa > Platyhelminthes > Monogenea > Mazocraeidea > Diplozoidae > Eudiplozoon > Eudiplozoon nipponicum. Next base: position 32,327 of record JAQBSW010002985.1, read on the forward strand.
TATTGACATCTTTGAATCGCTCTGGATTGTACATTAGCTAAATTTTACTTAGGTAGTCTAATTCTTCCTCGATCTTGTGTTCAGAGCAGATTTTCCTGATTCTGTTTGTTAGGCGGTTAACTAAGGTTTCTTTTGTTATATTTTGGCACACTACTATCGTATTGAATGTGTTGCACAGTGAAAGTATATAATATACGTATTACCATTGACAAATCACCATTTTCTTCTCGGGTGAGTTGGATGTCGAAGAAAGGAAAAGTATTGTCTTTCTCTACCTCGAGAGTGAATTTGATGTCTGGCTCCATTGGCTTGATTAAAAATTTCGGTTGACAAAGTGTGCCAGCTACTTCGTGTACATAAGCTCCAATCTCCGATTCACAAGTGAAATATAATTGCTGTCCGCTTTATTGACATTGAAAAATGATAGACAACTAAAAATAACTGTCATCGGTTGGACAGTTTCGTAAGCCACTTTGTTTTAGCTAATGTAACTGACTATTTTGCGCAGGAGAGCATTAATTGGGAATACTATTTGTGAGCAAACCGGTTCTACTCACAAGCACTTCGATGTGTCATCATCGTCGATTAATAAATGATCAGGTGAGATGCTTGGATTAATTTAGTTACATATAGCGCTACAGATAAGCCTGAAATTGTGGTCTGTAATGGTCAACGCCTGTTCAATCACCACAAGTTGCTCCATCGTATGATAACCGAACCGCCCTAATGGTCTACCTTTTATGTTGCAATCCCAACCCCGCCTAACCAATCCGGCTAGAACGACAACTAAGTCGCAATGAAAAACGAAGGACGGGGCAACAACTCTATAAATAGGATAGAATGAAATTAGCAAATCAGTGTTGGCTTACATAGCCTCTCTGTACAACTCCTAGTAAATAATTTAATAAACTGTGCAATAAAATAATTACAATTTTAGCATGTAAGCAAAGTTCACATAGGAAAATTACACAGTTTATAACCGACTTTCTCCTCTACGCCAATCTAGTTGGCCCAATAGTAGAATAAGCGTTTAAATAAAAGAGCACAAACACACACACACACACATATATATATATATATATATATATATATAGAATCACTGATAGTAAAATGTTCAAATAGTAAGATATAATTAAATATGTTATTCACTTATAATTTGGGCAGTCAAAATAAAGCATAAATTTGTACTAATTCGGTAGCTCACAGAAAAATATAACCGATTAGTTTCTATGTTAGTCTAATCAATAAACATATAAATTATAAATGCAAAGACAATCAAACAGTAGGCGTTTAAATAAAGGCGATAAAATTAACATGAAAATAACTAACAAATCATTGAAGCAGCCAGCTAGGCATCTGATTTACACAGACAGTCACTCAGTCTAACTTCACTACTATAGGGCCCCAGTGTTAAAAGTTCATCATGCTAATCTAGGGAAGGACCAATATCGTCCTGTACTCATCGGAGTGTACATAATGATAGTACGAACTTAAAAACTCTACGCAGAAATCCGTTAGTGCCCAATAAACCTAATTGTTTCGACTGAAGAAGGCCGTCCTAGGAATAAGTAGAAAGAAGGCTGCGGGTGCAAGTAAGTATTAGGTGTTGCGAACCTAGTAACAAATTTGTTCATTTGTGACCAGAAGAATAAACAATAGACAGCATGTTGTTCGACGACTGGTTAAATACAATGGGATTGGTGTTTACTTGAAGCTTGCAAACTCGACCCGCGCAATCAATCATTGTGTAATTGTATATATATATATGTGTGTGTGTATGTGGCGAAAGCTACAAACAGCTAATGTTCGTGACTGCATAGAAATTGTGCAGCCGACATTTCCAGTCACGTACAATGTATGAAAGAGCATTAGAGGCGAGAGCCGCATATCTCACTTTGATTTCCATATATATTCAATGCGGTTAGATCCTCGCTATTCAGTTTGTCGTCGTACTCTGATGATGATCATGGAAGGTCGAAACACGTCAGTTCGTTGCGACTGGTGGTAGTTTTGTTATGTTGTTCAACGACTGGTTAAATACAATAGCATTGGTGTTTACTCCAAGCTCGCAAACTTGATTTAAAGTAAAGACAACATGAACGGAAAGTATAATCCCATGCACTTTCGTTTCGTGCTTACTGGCGACTCATCAGTAGGAGCCGGTATTAAGCCCTTTATCCATTATATATTTTGGTGAGGAATGCGGGATAATAGGACGGTACCTTTTGTTCTGGAACAAGCCGCACGCAAAATCATGCACGGTGGACTTAGAGCATCTTACCAAGTTCCGCGTAGGCCAGCTTGTTCTCACAGCCGTAAACATACACACGCCAACTCTCGGGTATACTGCTAACAAAAAGAATTATTTATGTGAAAAATGATCAGATCAGGTCACTGACCTAGAGAGGTGTTCAAAAGCCTAATTGATTACGGTAAATACAACGTTAAACTAAGTCAAGAGTGTATGGGAAACGGAGCTGTAGGAATACTGACTCTGGCTAAAAATAGCCATTAAAACGCCATAAAACTCTAATACTTCCTTTATTCTTAACCTGGTTGGGATGAAATCAGTGTTCCAGCACGACAAGCGGCATCTTGTTAAAATGCGCAGTAAAGGACGGTTAAATGTCATCGTACACAGATAGACCACATTCTGGTAAGTGGACGTTGATTGCCTTCTGTCTAAGAAGCGAAGGCGTATCCCGAGTGGTGAACAGACTCAATTAATAGGTCTGACCAGCCATTTGGCCGCTATAATGAGATCAAAACTCAGCCCCACTTGGCAGCACGTACTATGTCCAAATATCCGTGCACAGAAAACGAATATAACTGTGCAGAATGCCTTCACGGCCGCCTAGGCTTCTACTAGGCCACATTTAGCTACAGATCACAGCATACCAAACAGCATTTGAAGCGATAGGAAGGAAATTCGTGAGTAAGTCTCGGCTTGCCTTCCCATGATAAAGCTTCTAAACTCGTTTTCTATTTCTGCTAACAAAAAGGCTCTACAAAACACGGCATCTGTTAATAAACAAAGAGGAGATCGCGCTTTGATTCGCACGATGTACAAAGTTTTTACTTTCGGCTACGCGGTAAATGAAGTCTGGCGCTAATGAGTTGAAATTAACGTTGAAGTGTAACAAATCATTTTAATTGTTCACTCAAATCCTACGTATTAATCGTAATTTTGCAAAGGCAGTACGAGCGCCATCAGTTTCTGAAGCGCAACTTGTCAAACAACTCGAAAACCTTATCAATCCGCACATAATACAAACTTCGTGGTTAGCGATGATATGATGCTTCTAAATTGTAACTAGATGAGTGTCAAAACTCCGCTTTTCGATTAAGTGTCAGAGACTTGTGGTCACATTTGGGACGACAAAACCAGTAGTGTTGACGGCTTTCCTTCGGAAATTACATATTCAGTAGAATGTAGTATCTGCACAAGCCAATTACCAAAATCTGGGGAAAGAATCAGTACTAAAATAGCAGAAGAGTGCCGTTGTCTTGTCGATTCACAAAAAAGGTGATACAAACATTCCCACCAAACTCTATGATATCGATTCAATCTGTGCTACATAAAAAAATAATCACTGCTAATATCGTAACAAGCGAGTGAATCTAACTAGGCCAAGTCAGGCAGAGTTACGGCCGGGAATGCGGTGCGTGGAACAAATTCATGCACTTCGCCACGCTTTTGAGTTGCGCCTCCAGTATCAACGACCCATTATTTTTCTTTCCTTAGACTAATTAACTGGTATCGATTCTGTCTCGCGTGCAGGTGTATGGCGAGCTATGCCAAACGATGGTTCGGACACTGTTTGAAAAGGCAAGTTACACATTCTGCTCACCATACCACCGAGGCATCTACGGTGGTTGGTTTGAACCGCTGGATACTATTAATCGTGATATCGGTTACTTGATCACGACACATCGTGTCTTCACTAAGAAAGAGATAACTGAATATGAGAAAATATGTGAGAGTCTAGCGGAAAACAATTCAAAGTTAGGCCTAAATTTTTGTCTCTTAATGACAATGGCTCTTCTGGATCCCACTGTGCGAGAGAGCAAGGTCTCGGTTTATTCTATTATTGTTTTTTATATTATCAGACTCTTATGGAGCCCTCTGTGAGTGTTAAGATTGAAAGTTAGCTATTTTTCACGTATCTATACATTTTTCATGTGTTTGTGTGTAGAGAGAGATTTGTTTGAATGCATATGCGACAGTGAAGCAGCGTGTTGATGTATTGGTGTGTTTCTAGTCTTTTAATATTTTCTATACTTTAATAAATATGTCTCTGTCATGACAAAACTATTAACGTTGCGCATGCCTCAAGTCAACAAAACCCCAATGAATAAGCGATAAAAGTTCGACCATAAAGAATTTATGAGAACTGTAGGTCTTGTGTTAAAAAACTGAAACAGAAAAAATATAGGCATCACAATGTATAAAAATGCGCTCAAATTACCCAAACACGGCAATGAAAATTTCATTCATCTCTAACAGACAAACAACGAGACAGTCCCAAGAACCAAACACTAGGCCTTATTCTTTAAATCAAGTTTGCAAGCCTGAAGTAAACACCAATCCCATTGTATTTAACCAGTCGTAGAACAACATAACAAAACTAACGCTGGTCGCAACGCACTGACGCGTTTCGACCTTCCATGATCATCATCAAAGTACAACGCCAAACTGACTAGCGAAGATCAAACCGCATTCCCATGACATATTTTACGTGTTCATCTTTTTTTTACCTATATTAACTTGTTGCTAAGCTATATAACCCGTGTTACTAAAAACTAATAAATATGGAATTGGGTATTTCGTATTGCGAATCTAGTAATAAATAATTTGAAATAAAATCAGAGGGATATACCAAATTCAGCGTGACCGCAACGTATAATCTCATGTGCACATTCGTTTTGTGCTTACCGGAAACTCATTAGCAGGTGCCGGTATTAAACTTCATATTAAATATATATTTAGTCCAGTAATGTAGGATCGACGCACGATGCAATCGCCTACAAAAATGTGTATTCATTTCATATAAGGTTTTCGAAAATGCAATGTAAACACCAGCTTATCTTACGTAATAGATATCGAGTCTGTAAATTGCACTCACTCAATGGTTTTCAGGAAAAAGTGTCAACACTACAAATTTCGAGATTAACTCAATTTTACTAAAATTAGGATTGAAAACCTATTCCCAATGCTAGTCATTGTAATAAGTCTGTAGACGCTGACCTCGATCGACCTTAGTTATAATATTTCACGATAATCATGAAATCACTAAATAAAATATATGATACCTATATACTCTTTTTTGCGAACATAGTAACAAATTAAATCAAATAGAACGAGAAGAATATAGCACTGTCTGAATTTGCATGAGTACCAGGTTTTTAGAATTGGTTCTAAATCTCTTTTTTTAAATTAAGTCTATTTGGATAGCCAGGGTGTTGGTACTCTTTACAGACTCAGTATCACTAAAACGATTTTGTTGATATCACTTAAATGAAAGATTGTAATGTAATGTTGAGTATTCTTGAAATAAACCGGCCATTATAACTTTTGTAATTTTAATTGAATTCTACAATGATTACCGAGAAATGTGATAACTGATAAAGATCAGGGCCAGAGCGTATGGATTTGTTGGAGTAACTGATGTTTAGATGCAGTGGAGATTCTCAATTATGGTGAAATTCAGCATACCTCGAAATCAATTGTTTCGGTTCCAAATACCGACCCGGCATCCGTAGTGCTGGTATCAAAGTACCGAATCCACAACCAGTGTTGGTAACCTTTAGTGGCAGGGTATACATTACATAAAATACGGTGGTTTTGAAGTCTCATTGTCGAAGATCTTATGTTAAGTTAATTTTGTTATACATTGAGTATACATTCGTATAGATTTTACTGTTCACCTGTGCCACATACTTAAACTAAATATATTGTGGATATAGGGCATAGATCCGGCTCCTATTGATGAGTCGCCAGTAAGCACGAACGTTTATGTACATGAGATTAAACCTATCGTTTGTGCTGACTCTGTCATATATTTCTGGTCCTATTTCAACTAATTTGTAAATAGTTTTTTTCTATCACAAAATTGCTGCTACGCTTAGAATGCTAATATATAAAATCCAGTAATCACAGGACTCACGTATATATGTGATTATCCTTTTTGCGCATGTTGATCACATGTGAGATCACAAGGGCCACAGCCGTGTGTCTTCTTAAAGTATCCATTGTGGTCAAATCACTGCGTTTTAACATTCCGTCGTGCTCTGCTAATGAATAATTCCTAATTTGTCTATACGTCTAACTAAGTATAATATTACGAAATATTCAACATTTTATATGCATAGAATGTTTTGTAGTAAATTTTATTTTTCGGTGGTTAGGTCCACACTAATGTTGAACCTCGTCGTTAAAGAACATAAAGTCATCAAAATAAGAGAAATCATTGCTCTATATCTCCGAAGGAATTCTCTCAATAAAAAGGATTCACACTAAATGAAAATTAAAACAGAAATCCGGCCATCACAACTAAGATACACACTTTTGTAGGGGCGGAAAATCACAGTGAATATTGCAGAAACGTATGATCACGACTGCATGGAAATTGTGCAACACTCTGAATGGGTAACCTCATGAAAGACCAAAATCGTCGCGAATTCGCGAAGCCTGAAACAAGGACAGTGATAACATAAATTATTCAATTGAATATCGGAGAGTGCGTGGTGCACCTCTCTGTTCTGCCTGTAGAAGTTGTAAAATACCTGGATCAAATACACAAATTGAAGTGAAGGCTAGATGGAAGGCAACTGACGGTGTTACTTTATTAGTGCTTTGGCAAAAAACGACAATATGCGCAGTAGGCCTCCAAGAAATAGGCAAATGGCTCCTCATACAATAATGTAATTTAGAAATTCTATCTTTGGATAATTGATTAAATCTTTCAAATGTTTATCACATCAAAAATAACGCATATTAACAAAAACTGACCAGTGCCAAATTTTGGCATACAAACTCGGCCCTGAACGTACCTTACTTTCATAGGAACAGGCCATTTTGCTGCTGTCCGCAACATAATCAATTGAATTAGCCAGTCTGCAGTAACACAAACCAGCGGTGAGCTTTCACGCTCTTTTTCAGCTGACGCCGTTATTCCTGATCCAGATCTTCGTTTTTTAGACGGAATTGCAGACGTCACTGGTATGCCTTCAGATTTTAATTTATCACTCGATGCAAATAACAATATACGCACAAGTTCAGTTTGACTAGTTACAACGTTCGGGTTGACGGAATCGACTGATCCAGAAAGCTTATCTGTCGCTGCTGTTGCGGAAAGTCTAACTCGTTTATTATCTAGAGCATCATTTGTATTAAGTTTTCCAGAGACAGGAGCTTTTCGACGAGAATTTGCTGTTGGCACTGCTACTGCAGAATCAGCGCACGAAGAGGATATGCTGTTTCTAGCAGCTTGCATATCTGATTCCGTAGTGATGACAACAAACTATGCGAAGAAAGAACAGTGTGAAATATAACATAGTATGTACTGTTGGTTTTAAATATCAATATGCATCTAGCAAATAGGCAAATCTTGTCCAATAACAAGTTAATTCAAACAGAGCCCCCAATAGTCCCGCATAACTAAACAATATATATATATATATATATATATATATATATATATATATATATATATATATATATAGTGAGTTTGAAGCAGCACGTGGGCTCCAATAAGCTTTGAATTCATACGTTCATGCTGACTGCGAAAGTCTATTCATATCGTAACTGAACTAACATGTTAATATATAAATGTTTTTGAAGGAGCTTCTGCACTGATTATGAAATTGATCGTGTTTTGACTAACGCAGCTTTCATTGTTCCAGTAATTTCCTTTTACCTATATGAAAGCTGCGTTAGTCAAAACGCAGATCAGGTAATTTCAATTAATCCAGGTGCGAAACACGGAAACTCCTTCAAGAAACATTTAACATGCAATTATAGCAGCAATGCCGTTAAATGGTATAATAAATATACGTTATTGAAACAAAAAATCGTGAGGCAAGTGTCAAATATTTCCTTTTTAAGTATTTGTTTAAAACATGATGTTATTCCTAAATGTTTTCGCTTTAAATTAAATTTTAAGTTAAATACTTATGGCATGTCCCTTAAGCATGAGCTTTGTATAAATATTATAAAAACTTTGATTCGTGATTTAGTTAAACGTAAGATTATACTTATTAAGGAAAAAAACTAAACTAAGATCGATGTTAACTTCTCTTTTGCACGCAGATGATTTTAAATGCATTGAGGATTTCAGTGATAAAGCCCGTAATAGAGAAATAAAAAGAGTAAGAATTAGACATGATAAAAAATTAGCTGACTTGGGAATTTATAGACCCCAAGAAAGTGATAATTTAATCGGGACTAATAGAATAGTAAATCTATCAACATTAAATCTTAAGAAGGATCAAGTTGAACTACTTAACCGTGATTTAAACATGGCTATTCCTAATGAAAGATCGGTTAGAAACGAATTAATTACTGAGGCTGTCAGAACGGCAACGCTTCTTTCGGATAATGATAGGGTGAAATTTGAATTAGACGTTGCCTAAATGGTTTTAACACACCAAGAGGATAAAGTTAAGCCTAATTATGAAATTAAACGTCTCAGAAAGGATTTAGTATCAAATAATGTTATATGTCTTAAGGCGGATAAAGCAGGAGCTACAGTTCTGATGAATCAATCTGATTATAACAGTAAAATGATAGAACAGTTAAGTAATGCTGAAGTATACACTAAAATAACAAAAGACACTACTGATAAGTTACAAGGGCAAGTAAAATTATTAATCAATAATATGATTGCTAATGAAGAATTGGATTCAACGCATGGTAACACTCTCATTCAAAGAGATACGGTTGCACCAAGAGTTTATGGTTTAGTTAAAGTGCATAAGCCGGGCAATCCTTTAAGAATTATAGTGAATGTACAACACTCCCCAACATATAAGATTTCAATGTTTTTGTGCCATAGAATAAGAAAATATTCCTATTTCTTAGAGCATGCATTGCTTAACTCATATTATTTGGTTGAAATTGTTGATAAATGTGTACTAGATGAAAATGATAGATTAGTAAGCTTAGATGTAGTATCTATGTACACAAATATACCGGTACCTGAGGCTCTGGATTGTTTTAGACGTTTCCTAGTTGATCACCCATTAATATTAGAAGGAAGCAAAATGACGTTAGGACACGTAATGGAGATGATGTGTATTTGTATGTCCTCCACTTATTTGAAATTTCGTAATGAATTTTATAAACAAATTAGTGGCGTTCCAATGGGACAACCTTTGTCGGTCCCAATAGCCAATATCTTTATGCATCATTTGGAAAATAATCTGTTGGATAAGACTCCATTGAAACCAAAATTGTACCTACGTTTCTTGGATGATATATTACTGATCTGGAACCATGGTGGCAATGAATTGGTAAATTTCTTAAATTTAGCTATTCGATTGAGCGAACTACAATTTACCTTAGAAAGGTAATCGTCAGTTGAATTACCATTTTAGATGTCAAATTAATTAGAAGTGGTCTGAAATTGGGAAGAGATATTTATAGGAAGGATACTTATTCAGGAATTCTTCTTAATTTCAAGTCCAATCACCTGTTTCGTATGAAAGTCGGGATCTAAAAGTCATTAACATTAAGAAGTCTCGGTTAGCAGATATAAAGCATAGGAAGTTAGAATTAGACAGACTACGCGATATATTCAAGACTAATGGTTACCCTCCTCATTTAATAGATACAACAATGAGGGACATGGTGAAGAAATTTAATCCTAGTTTGAGATACATAAAAGCGGATAAGGAGAAGGAAGAGCGGAAGGTCATGGTATTACCGGACTCTATATTAAGTAGGAAATTGAAATCAATAGCTTTAAAATACAATATAAGGACTGTTTTAAAACAGCCCCTTACACTAGGCACTATACTCCCTAACCAAAAAGAAAAGATTGAACCCTTAGACACTTCAGGAGTGTATGAGATCCCATGCAATGATTGCAGTCTCAAGTATGTTGGTGAAACCATGCGTCCAATCAAAGTAAGAAGAGTTGAACATAAAACTGCGTGTAAATATGGACATATTGCTAAATCTGATCTTGCTCGTCATGTAGTGGAGACTGGGCATACTATCAACTGGGAGGAATGCAAACGCATAGCAATATGTAGTCGTAATAGGGTGACGAGATTGATTAGGGAATCTATAGAAATTAAATCTAGAGATAATATTATGAATGAAACAGCTGTTGAAAAATCTTTAGGTCCGATTTGGAATACTGCACTAGCTAGTGGAAGAAAATGGCGATTGCATGAATTGGTAACTGAAGCTAGCTCCAGTAAAAGATTAAGAACATCAGATTAAGATTGACTAATTAGTGGGCTTTTATTCAACAAATGAATAAACAATTATTATGAATATAGTCTTCAAAATTTCATCTCTAACTATTCATTTGATTTTAAAACAAATAGTGATTTCAACCTTAATTTTCTGTTTTACACCCCCACCCTACCCATTGGAAATATTCTAATAATACAATAGTTATAAGTAATAATTTGTCTGACGCGTGCAAAGGGTAAATTAATGTCTATTGACTGCAGTTTCATTTAGATGTACGTACATGTGTATCAAAATAGTTATGCATACACATACACATGCACATGCGTGGCGTGCGCCATTAACTGTTATTAACTTATCTATCTTGAGTACAACCTAGTGGTTTGAATTGTAATTTAACATGTGCATTAGTCTTTCGGACTTCTGGTTTTATCACTCATGGCATGTTTTTATGACGAGTGTTTCTGAATTATGGGTCTCCCCCATCTCAGTTACGTCATTTACATTGAGTGTGTAAAAACGAATAGTTATTGCATGCAATTGATAAATTATTATTCAGCCACTCTGGTCTAAATTAGTTAGATGAAAACAACGGTTATGAAAAATGCACACACACACATGTGACACGCGAATATCTAATGAAAGATCAGTCTGAGGTATATAAATATTATGACTAGAGGAAATAAAACACTTGCTTCATTTGTTTCGTGAGATGCAACTGATGAAGGCCTACGGTAAGATGGGCCGAAATATAGCTAAAAGTAAATTACTGGAACAATGAAATCTGTGTTAGTCAAAACGCAGATCAGGTAATGTTAATATATAGGCTATGTATATTAAATGACACTTGGACGAAAGGGGAAAAAGAGAATGTGAAACTACCAAGTCTTCCTCGATTTGAGGAAATATATTATTGTATTCCATCATTGTGGAGGAGACGAAAAATGCTACTCCTTTTCGTTCGAAAAGACTAAAAGGTTAAATTGCCAAAAATTGAGTAATAAGCATGTATATTGCCCATGGACATGACTTATAACTTAATAGATAGATAACTTCAAACGAAATATGTACTGCAATTGTGTATTGGGTGTTGCGCATCTGCTAATAAATTAATTCAAATATGATCAGAAGGATAAATCAAAGAAAGCATGAACAGTAGGCATAATCTCTTGTGCATATTCGTTTCGTGCTTACTGGCGATTCATCAGTAGGAGCCGATATTACGTCCAATACTCACTATCTATTTTGGTGAGGAATGTGGTTCAATTGCACGGTACAATCTCCTATACGAATCCATTTATGTTATCTTTGGTTTACACTCATGGTCATATCTGAATTCATTTTTAACTAGATGCGCACCGCCTAATACATAACTGCATATCTATTAGTTCTCCGCAACAAACAGTATATAACTGTAATATATTTCATTGAATGGTGCCATGATTACCGCGAAATGTGATAATTGATTTCGATCAAGGCCAGAGTGTATAGATTTGCTGGAATAACAGGTGTTTAGATGTAGCTGTAATTATCAATTTTGGTGAAATACAGCATATCTTCAAATCCATTTTGCTGGTATCATGTAATGACTGGACAACCTGTGTTTATGTTAGGTACCGACTCAACATCCATAGAGTTGTTACACTTTATATGTTCGGTAAATATATAATATATAGTGAGTTGGCTTTGAAGTCGCGTTTTCAATACTGTACATTTGAAAAGCCAATAGAATCCATCAACACCAACCACAGAAGTTGATCCAGAGAGGAACAGCAACATATTCGAAATTTTAATCACTAATCATATAATCCAAACAGGGCACCAATTGGATACAAATAAATTCTCAATTCTTTAAATCAAGTTTGCGAGCGTGAAGTGAACATCAATCCCGTTGTATTTAACCAGTCGTCGAACAACATAACAAAACTACCGCCAGCCGCAACGCACTGACGCGTTTCGACCTTCCTTGATCAGCATCAGAGTACGACGGCATTTCCAGTCAAGTTCAATGTATGCGAGACTGCTAGAATTGAGAGCCGCATATCTAAATTTGATTTCCATATATATTCAATGCGATTTGATCCTCGATGGTCAGTTTTCCGTCGTACTCTGATGATGATCAAGGAAGGTCAAAATGCATCAGTGCGTTGCGGCTGGCGGTAGTTTTGTTATGCTGTTCGACGACTGGTTAAATACAACGGGATTGGTGTTTACTTGAAGCTCGCAAACTTGATTTAAAGAATTGTTACCACCACGCGCGCAAGCAATTATTGTTAAATTTTCAATTATGCACAAAGTGAAATCAGAAGAATTCTTAAACCTTTTGAAGCCATGTATATCAAGGAAATGGTAACAGTCACTTTCGTAAACGAACATTTTTTTGCGCGGGCGGTGATAACAATTACTTTTAATCAAGATTGCTATCTTGATATAAACACCTGACCCATTATGTACATACATTTATCAGTATAAACTTAGTATTGTATGGTGTAGAAAAGGGCATTTATTCAGTAGACCGGTTTTGTTCGTATTTATAATTTATCAAGTACTGTCCAGAATTTGCCGCAGACAGAGCTCGAACCTGGGCACATCTGCTTAGGAATCTTGTGCTATAACCACTGAGCTACCTTGCCGCACACTACAAAATTTTCAGTTATATAGTCAATTTTATAGCATGAATTGTCCAAATATCTACTGGATATGGCGAGTAGTGCTTGCTCCAACAAATAACTCAGAAATTAAATATAAATACAAATATTTCCGTGCTAATTTTAGTTGGTCCTCCTATTTGAAATTATCGTAAAATGAATATGGTAATGAGACTGCACGTACTTTGTTGTAGCCGTGCACGTGAACAGTGTCCGTAGGTCGATTCGTCCAGTGAGCAGAACACAACTCAACTAAAGTTCGCAAATCTGACGGTGGTGGTAGAACACTAGCTGTACAACAAACGCGCCAACCAGACAAAAGATCACAATTACCTCCTACGTCATCGAAAGATGCACGATTGCCAGACGCCGGCAAGTCAGGTAGGCTGTAATTTGCAGGATCTAAAAAAATATATAAATTACTAAATGACAAATGTCAAAGCGATGTTCATAATAAGAAATATCAAATGTTACAATTTAAGAGCTCAAGCATAAGCTGACATCCGAGTCTCGTGTACATACGGCACCAGAAAAACCCAGAAAGAGTATGACAAAACAGACAAGGCCTTTCTACTGAATTACTAAGGGATTGGCAATAAAAAATAGGCCATTTTCGATTAAAAAAAAGTGAGAAGTGTGCATAGAGAGGCCTCTTATCTCATTTTCCATGGAGCTCATGCATGTAAGCACGGTATCATAATCAATATTTATTGAGTAACAGAATTTTTCATGATGACATTGCTATAAACATTAAATCGAACTGGCAGGTACGATTCCCACTCGCTCAATCAAATATTGAACTGTAACAATATAAATTTCCTACCTGAAACATAAGCCCACTCATTAATTCTAAACATAATACGAGCAAATTTCGAAGTTCCAAACTTGAATTGGGGAAATTTAATTTTAATTTAAAAAAGGCCTAAATGCCAAACAGATGGTTTACCTGGTAACGAAATGGGGTCATCTCCAGCAATAACTGCCTGTCGAGTAAACGCAGTGGCAGCTGCTTTAAGCCAGCTAGGAGTAACGATTGGAATACCGCGCGCCCGACACACCAGAAACTTCAAGGTTCGCCGAACACGATCTGTGACGAGAAGGCTGGCTGAAACTGCATCAGAGGCCACTTCAGCACCAAGTGTTTTTAGTTCCTGTGTTAAAAAGTTGCCTATAGTCAATTTGGCGTTATGATACAACAAAAATTCGCTTCATCATAGGCGACTTATATATTAAAACAATGAAGGTATTTGTTTCTATTGACAAAGGATACAGGCAAAGACGCTTCTAAAGCGTAGATAAAGAAACTGAATCCAAATAAATACCTACTACTCTTCTTCAAAAGACGCATACTTCAAAGAATCTTAGCATGCTAAACAATGCTTTAGCCAGACCATATATTCGTCTTGTTAGTGCAACATATGAGTATTGGTTAAGACTGAGCGGTACAAAAGACAACCCTCTATCTCCAATATTCCCAGGCAACTGTATTGTTACAGTCATGAAACGGATATTATTCCTTCGCATGCGTCAACGACAGTTTAAAAAATCATGGCCACCAGCCAAAATCAACTTAATTTAAAGCTGTGTGACATTGACTGGAAGGTACCCAACAGCCTTGGCTAGTGCTGATAAATGTCCCAATAATAACCCAAACCTAATGTAGAAAATGGATAATCATTTAAACCAGATTATTTGAAGTATAAAACCTAAGAACGACGGCCATATTCACCTAGTTGTTTTAGTAAGCAAATCAACTAATTTCATTGAGATTGTCGTCATTGTAACCAATGTCATGTCTAGTAACAAGCTAGATGCCACTTTCAGTTCCTAAAACTACACTAAAAATAAGTACAAAATTTTGTTCATAGATAGATAATTTGTTCTATAAGGCTGATTATATAATTTAAACATAAATACGTTGACTATTTAACCCTAAAGATAATTGTCTTAATAACTCATTTGTCAAAACCAACAAAACCTGAAGGTATTCCTAAATAAAGTCACTATTATTACTACCACAATCACCATCACCATTCGCGTCATCACGATCAAGATCATTATCGCTATCGCCATCACCATCATCATCCTCATCAACATCATCATTATAATCATAAACATTCTCCCCATTATCATCATCAACATCATACTCATTAGTGTCCAAGTCATCATCATTATCACACGATTAGCATCATAATCTTATTCCTCATTATCACTATAATCATCTTCCCGCACATCATCATAATCATTGTGAGAAATAAACAAGCATTTAAAACTGATGCTTCATAGCCGCAAAACTGTTAAAATATATGCTGCAAAGAAACATGTCGCCAAATTCTAGTATGGTATATATTATTTTAAATTAAAATTATACAATTTGACTGAAATCTGCTATGAGGAATACTCCTAGCTAGTCAAAAGGAATTACTTATCCGAGTAGACTTACTCTTTTGAACGGTTCCTCTTGAATGCCAGTAAAAAGAACTCGCAACAGCAAGGGATTCTAAAAGTAATTTAATAAACATAACTTGTAAGAAAACAATAAAAATCGTTAACTTTAATCAAAGAACATAATATATAAGTAATTCAAAACATATGATGTACACAACTGAACAATCATTGATCGCGCAGGCGATGATAATAATTTAAATCAAATTTGCGAGCTCGAAATAAACATCAATTCAATTGTATTTAATTTTTCGCACAACGTAGCAAAACTAGCGTCATTCGCATGTTTGATGCGTTTCGACAATCCATGATCATCATCAGAGCACAACGGAAAACTGCCTAACAAGGATCACATGTACACGGCCGAATAATAAATGCTATTAGCAGTCAAGCAATAACTTGCATGTGATTTCCCGCCAGAATACTTTTTAACCCTGATGTTTCGAGGGCCATTTCCAGCTCTCTTCATCAGGAGTGTACTTGTGGTTAGCCTTTACTTCAGGTGGAGCCTACATGGCATCTCTTTATACCTAAAGTTCCAACAAGCTACTTCCAATCTGCAATTATTGACCCGAAACAACGCTACCTGGGGAAGTGATATTTAATTAAACGAACATTGGTTGCGCGGGCGGTGATAAAAATTATTTAAATCAAGTTTGCGATCTTTATATAAGCAATCACGACGACTCCGGTCTACTAGATGAATTACCTTTTCTATATTATACAATGATTAATTTACACTTAAAAATATTTTTATATATCACGAGATTGGTGTTTATATCAAAATCACAACTTGAATTTAAATAATTCGTACAACTGCTTGATTTTCAATGCTTGTAAAATCTTTAAATATATATACAGGAAAAGAAAACTTTGAATAATGATCGGTTATTATGAAATACAGCAAGCTTAACGAAACAAATATAATCAAATGAAATTGTATTCGCTTGACCACCAAAAACAAACCCAACTATGCATTAGGGATTGAATCTTTACAATGAACCGGACTTTACTGATAAGTAGTTTAATCAAATAAGAGGGAAAATAAAATTTAAATATTGATTCATTTGTAAAAATTACACTGAAGAGTTAGTTTAAGTTACAAAAAATTTAAAAGCAATAAATAATTTCTATGAATAGTTCAAAATAAAAAAATACAACAACAACAGATATCATAACTTAATAGGAGTATTGGTTCATCAAATAAAGAAATTTTGAAACTTTTATTACCTATTGCAATTAAATTAACTAC
This sequence comes from Eudiplozoon nipponicum, assembly GCA_029291075.1. Taxonomy (NCBI): domain Eukaryota; kingdom Metazoa; phylum Platyhelminthes; class Monogenea; order Mazocraeidea; family Diplozoidae; genus Eudiplozoon; species Eudiplozoon nipponicum. The sequence goes on from JAQBSW010002985.1 coordinate 49,095, forward strand.
GCACTTAATGGGATTACCTGCTATCAAAAGAACTGCACTTAAATAAGGCAACAATGGAGTAATTAATTAAAGGTGTAACGCATATACACAATTGATAAAAGTTGAAATTGAAACTTGTTTCAAGTAAACTGACTTCCTTAATATCAGCTTCACGCTTCGGTGTCTGCTGATCACCAGAGTCGTAGTTTGATATCCCAGACAACCTGCTGCGACGTGGTTTTGCTAAAGAAACTTGGGAAATTGCTCCATCTGTAGTGATCGTGCCAGATCGACTGGTTCGACCAAATGCGTTAGATTCCGAACCAGGCATTCCGAGAGACTGGACATTTTCTCTTCGTCGAGATCTACGCTGCTCGCATCCGGGAAAATCATCTTCACTGATGTCATCTGTTTTAGACACACCTACAAATGCGGAAAGACGACCAACCTCGGAAGACATGCCTACATCTTCAGTTGTGGACGGTGAGCTGAATGTCTTTTTTCGATGATTTACTGCTGTTCTACCACTGACGGTCGCTTGTTTTGGTTTATTTGTTCCACCACGACGGCCAGATGAACGTGTCTTCCTTTCATTGTCGATAGGATCCTGTTCCTGTAGAACTTCTTCGGTTTTCTTAATCATACTGTAGACTGACGGCTTAGTATCCTCTAATGTATCAGTTCCATATTTGACTTGAGATTGTTCAGAAGTTTTCTTTTTGGTTCGCTGTTTATCAGCGGTGGACTGATGAGAAATGCGAGTTCTACTTGCCACCACAGACTGTCTAGTACATCTTTCGTGCCTATCACTACTATATTCTGCATTAGATGCTGCTGAAACGAACAATCAACATTTGAATTCAACACAATAATATCACTGAATAAGGTAAGTTTATATATATATATATATATATATATATATATATATATGTATATATATATATATGTACAAAAACCTAGTCATACAAACTTCCTACTACATCAGCATGACCAGCTGATGCATTATTTCTATCAAATAAAACAGACATGTTGATGCTTAAATCGAAAAGGACCACCAGACCTCATATTCAGTTTAACTTTCAGAAATAATTTAATCGCACTTGACCCTACGCCAAGGGATAAATCAAGCATGTTTCTTCGATTAATTAAATCAAGGTTGCAATCTTGATATGTGTATACATTTTTCAGCATAAACTAAGAATCGTATAATAGGAAAGACAATTCATCCAGTACAATTAAACAATAAGTGATTGCTCGGGTTGTGGTAACAATTCTTTAAATCAAGTTTACGAACTTGAAGTAAACACCAATCCCATTTTATTTAATCAATCGTCGAACAGCATAACATAAGTGCGTTGCGACTGGCGGTAGTTTTGTCTTTATTGAGAACTCATCACGTATTGTCCAGAATTTGCCGCAGACAGGGCTCGAACCTGGGCACGTCTGCTTTGGAATCTGAGCCACCCTGTCGCACATTTCACAAAATGTTCATTTATGTACTAACTAATGCTTCTTGGTTAGCCTTTCATTTAAGTGGAGCCTATCTAGCATAATTTTAGGCCTAAAATTCCAACAAACCACCCATAATCTGTCATTATAGAACAGATACCACGCCACCTGGAGTTTCTGAAATTGAATAATCTTAAACTTTCTACATATCATGAGGACAAAATTATCATATTCAATGACTAAGCAGATTAAGCAAATGCACCTTTGGTAATATCTGCCTCAAGCTACAAAATTTATATTAAAAAGTTGTCAAAAACGAGAAAATTCTCAGTTTTAATTAAAATACAAGTAATTCTGGATAGCGTCAACAATGTTGTCTACAAGAGAAATCATCTTTGAAATAATTTCAACGTTTCGCATAGCCTAGCATAGTTACAGATAAAGAAGCGCTTCGACCATCTTTGGTCTTTATCAGACGGAAAACTTATTTATCTGAATCAAATAACAAAAATTTATTGAAAAATTGTAATCCTGCTCTCACTAATAGTTGCCTCACGTTTAGAGTATTTAACTGGAATGTCGACCACGCAAATGATACATAGTCACGATAATATTCTGTGCTGCTCTCCCAACATTAAGAAAATATGCAATCAAACACTCATTGATTGCACAGATAGTAAAAGCAAGATGAAGAGCTCAAAATGAAGATTTATTCCCATTTTTCTCTCATTACAGACATTAATCAAGTGCACTTACCAGTTAGGTGTGACTTCTTATCGGATGGAGAGGGATCTGTCGCCTCCGGCTCTGAAGGACTAGATAAAATATGTCTAAGTCCTTGCTTAACTCGTCTCACTTGAAAAACGTCGTCTGAATCACTAATTTGTCCACCCGACAGCCGTTTTGAAAACCTTCCCTTTCGAGTACCAATGCTCAGCTCATCAGCGTCGTCAACTTCAGAAACCGCCTCATCATTATTTTCGCAATTTTCAATCGCTCTATCAATTCGACAGCGACCTTTTCTACTCTTTTTGTGGTCATCGTCTGGACTGATACTGGTCACTTTACAAGGCTTCCTAGATAGACCAGCGCGCGAGTTATCAGGAGATTTCTGTTTAGATTTAGAAGTCTGATCCAGCTTAGTGCTATTACGTCGAGAGACTGTTGTCTTCCTTTTACCCCTTCGAGAACCCTAATAAAGCAATTTAAAGAAAAAATGAATGTAACAAGCAAAACATCAACACTTCAATCGATTTCCCTAAACCAAATAAAGCATTATGAAATCTTATCATGAACTTTATTGATGATATTTACACCGTTTAGAGAAACAAATTTTGTCTAAGATATTTTATACATTTCCAAAGCGGTCGAAATTCATCTAAAATTCAAACTAAGAGGAATTTGCTCGCTGTCAGTGTAGTATTATAACACGCGAAGATAGATAAGACATTATCTTCAAAATGTCGGATGAACAAGCGGTGAGCTTTCAATCCATCGCCAGTGACAAATTCCACATGCGATCCACCTCAACCAACCAATATTATCGCGTTAATGGAGTCCAACCATTTAGACCTTTCGTCTGTCAAATATTTGTGGAATGATTGCGCAGTGCGAGCAGCACAGTGTGTGACTCCACGATTTTCTTTCGTGGGTTGTCGCTTTGCACTATCAGTTTCGCAAAGATCCGATTGATCCCCATTTTCGAGCACGCCTCGATTTCGGCTGGGTGCTGATTTGTGCAATTCCTCCGGAGGCTTCAACATCGTCCATACAAATCACTGGAACGAACGAAGATTAGATCGTATCTCATTGCCAGTGGTTAGTATGAACGATGCTGAATCCTTCGGAGGAAGGGGACCAATCAGCACCCAGCTACTACGAAGACGAGCACGAAACGTACTCTGAAACGGGGATCAATCGGATCTTTGCGAGACTGATAGTGCAAAGTAAGAACTTTTGCTTGTTTAATTAAAGAAAAGCGTTTTTGAATTATAACAATGTATCGACTGTAATATATCGCATGCCAGCTATCTAATCCATGAATAATACAGTCAAACACGGATACAGCGTAAAAATATAATTACGACATAACGCAAAGAAATAAAGATGGCCAGCACACAACGTAGATGGAAAAACATCTATAAATAAGTCTCCAAATGTCGACATAAATTTCTTGTAATAATCTCACTGCAGTATCAATTACGTTCTATCCAGTAGCAAATTGCTGAGAAAGTCAAAGAATTTCACAAAGTATCATATCAAATGGTCGGAATTTTGTCACGCGTAAACTGAGTACAACACAATTCAAAGAGGTAAAGTATCCAATTAAAATACAACGCCACACCTTCATTCATTTTGGACGAATTACTTAATCCAGATTGAGGCAATAAGCTCTCCCAAATTTTTTTGAATCTTTATTTCACCGACCTGTCAAAATTCGGTTGCCAACGATTTGTTTTTTGTGGTTTCTCTTGATATTGAAAATTTCTACCAATTCACCGTAAGTATAGGGTTTGATGTCGAATTCTTAACAACATTGAGAGGTTCTTTCATTGCTAACCACGCCAGAGGCAAGATTACATATTCAAGAAATTTGGTAGTTGCTTCACGAGCTTTACATCTGAATCTAGAGCCGTCCCTGCTCCTTTGACAGAATGACCACTGTAACACATCGGATCTGAGCGTACATTTCCGAAGTTATGTTAAGGTTCACCGCTCCTTGCAACTTACCAACAATATTACGTCAGTGTTCCTCGTGGCCTGCTGTCTGATTCGCAGTAAACTGGTTAAAAAAAGTATCCTTAATGTATGAAAGAATATGGAGACATTATAAATCTTTGTAGGACGGCACTGCTGATACTAAAATTTTGTGATTGCTTATTGAATACCCTAACGCAGACAGCAGTGATTTTGCAAAAAGATGATATAAAATTTATCAATTTAACGGGAGTGCTATGTTTCGATCTATATATATATATATATCGTTTCTATTTTCACCATTTTTTAAAATATAAGAACAAAACAACGTACTCCATGGAATAACATTTACTAATAAATATTTATCCTTCCTAGATGTAGGAATAACGAGAGATGAAGAAGGTACTCTCTCAAGGTCAGTTCACAAGTAATCAAGCTGGACTGGACAATATATCCATTATTTCAGTACAAAAGGAACCTAATAATAGATTTGGGCACACGGATACCCAGGATTTGTTCACCGAACAACATTGAATTAGAGCTAAATTTGCTTCGCGAAGCGTTGATAAATAATGGCTATCCGGACTGGTTCATCGAATACAACTTGAGGCAACGCAACAAAATCGAGGCCAATTTGGAGGAAAACAAAACTCCCCAGATAGTAACGCTTAGTGTTCCCTTTGGAGGTGATCTTCCAGCGGAAATCTTCAAACGAAAAGTAATTCGAGCGACTAAAGCACAGTTTCCATCAATACAGGTGAGAGTGGTGTTCAACACAACAAAACTGATGCGCACGAATGAAAAAGATAGCCTCTCTGTGGCGTCAACACCTTTGTCTGTATACAAATTTCAATGTACCTGCAACGCTCAGTACATCGGCAGATCAAAAAAGAGGCTCGAAACTAGAATAAATCAGCATCTCCCTCAAAAACTATTAAAGAGGGGTGCAGCTCCTGCACAAAAATCAGCAATTTGCGAACATGTACTACTCACAGGTCATGCTGTTAGTAGTAACAATTTTTCAGTTCTCTACAAGGCAAGAACAGAGAAAATGCTTCTGGCTTTTGAAGCTATTGCAATTAATAAGCTGAAGCCCTGCTTAAACGTGCAGAAAATAATTCAAAAAGAAATTAAATTGGACTGGAACAAAGACATAACCGACATGCCTTTAAAAATAGCCAACGCTTCGCAAAATACGACACATACATCAATTACGGACGCAATTACAATGAAAGCGATGACACACCAAATGACGTTACGCAAAAGGAATGGTCTAAATTGCGCAAAAGTAGTGGTCTAAATTGCGCAAAACAGAGGCTAGCATAACGAAGAGGAGATTGGTTACGACAAATGTACAGTAGGATTGGATGAACGAATATACTAACGAATCCAGAACAATGGCTGTAGATACTGGTAGAAATAAGATTTATTAATAAATGTTATTCCATGGAGTACGTTTTTTTGTTCTTATATATATATATATATATATATATATATATATATATATCAAAATAGCATCCTCATGTGTCAAGTTGTCTTTTATATAGTAACAGTTTGGGGTGGCCAGATAGAAATACAGGTCTTGGGAGTTTCCAAATGAGTTCAATCTGAAGCAGATGCTAGTCAAAAATTTAAGTTAGTTTATGAAATAAAATAGATATATAGATGGCGCAGTGGATAGAGTCCCAGTCTCCGAAGCAAATGTTCCCTGGTTTGAATTCCGCCTACGACAATTTTTAAAGATAACTTTGCGAGTTCTCATTTAAATGAAACCGGTATGCTGAATGAATTTCTCTGGCTCACTGATTCAATATTAAGTTTGTTCTGACAAAATATTTATAATTATATATATATATATATATATATATATATATATATATATATATATATATGTTTAATTCGCGTGTTAATGGCAGGAATTTGGATTATATATAATACCCGAATAAACTACACTTCCCAAAATTTAGCAAAGTTGTTTCACCAAGTAGTCAGAGTTTACCTTCTATTGGAGCATATCAGGTAATTTCAGGAATCTTCCGCGACATGAGCACATTAACTTCTGATTAACTGTCCCTATTAATTGAGCCATCACAATAGCACAAGAACAAATGCCTTATGTTAAGCCTTTCCTTAGATTGGAACCAATTTGACGTGTCTTAATATATGAATTTTTAACTAGTAGCGCCGTATATACAACTATATAGCATACACCATGACTCCAGAGTATGTTATAAGTAAATGAAGCTTTAAAGCCAAAAATATTTATAGTATGCATTTTGTCAGTAAACAGTAAACATTGCCCAATTAAGCAAAAGCAGTTTACCGGGTAGACCAATTTCGGCCGTATTGGGACCCTGTCAAGTACTTGCCAGTATTTTCTGTGACTGGGGCTTGATCAGTGCACATTTGCATCTGAGTCTCTGAATCTACCCATTCCGCACACTAGACAAAATTTCCAGGTATAAGCCGATTAAAGTTTTGTTTATAAATTCGTGAAGTGTCTCATAATTCGCTGCGTTTGGGGTTCGAAACGTGACACATTTACTTGAAGTTCGGATATGTATAAAATTTAGTTCATTAAATTTTGTATATTTTGAAATTTAATTTAAGAAGCAAATATTGTATGGAATTATATATTTATTATAATGCAGGCATATAAAATAAGGACATTTAATTTTGCGCCGGACCTCGACTGGTTTGTAACATCTGAAACACCACAACATTTTTTGAATAAATGTTATATTATTGGATTGAACACACATTATAGATTAACAAATAGGAAGCCAGAAGTGTATCTGCTAGGATACGTACAAACACACCCACACAAGCAAAAATACTTAATCAGTTTTTGTTCAAATAATGTAAGAACCAATTTTGCTTATTTACCTGTGGGTTAATTATATTGCATACAACGGCCTCTGCTGTGCGTAATTCTAATCGCTCATTGCTTTAAAGAACACTTAGAAAGCCGCCTGTTTCGAGTGTGATTTTTATAAACTCGGTAGTCAGCAATTGCGGAAACATTCCCCTACACTCCAGCTGTGTTTAGTCTTAATTTTCATGAACTTGCTTTTCTAGTAATCGGCCAGTTCGGCCTACATAACGCACTGACCACCCATGATATTGAAAAAAATATCATTATCAATTAAACAATAATTGATTGCGTGGGTGGTGGTAACAATACTTTAAATAAAGTTTGCGAGCTTGAAGTAAACACCAATCCCATTGTATTTAACTAGTCGTACAGCAATGTGAATGTTGTATTTATCAATTTTAAATAATTATTGTCCCCACACGCGTAAGAAAGTTTTATTTAAATGTATCGAAGTGAATTATCATTTAATTTTTTTCATTACACGATTTTACTTTATTTAAACAGAACGAACTATGGAAAACGCAATTGTTTGATATTTTAATTCATTTTGGTTGTTGAATTGCTTTTAGTTTTCCAGCCAATTTGTGCTATGGAGTGTTGATGATTCATATTATCTAATCTTAATAAGGGACAAGCTGCTTGCTCAAACTACTTGATGTACCATTAAACAAACAATGATAGTTTAACTGTATTACCTATAATTAGGCTGCAAAAGCAGCAGAATGTTAATGTTCGTGACTGCATTGAAATTGGGCAGTCAACATATCCAGTCAATAAAAAAATTATTCGAGATTATTTAAGGTGACAGCTAGATGTGAGAGCCGCATATTTTATATTGTTCTCTTTATATTTAAAATGTGGTTTAATCCTCGCTAGACATTTGGGCGTCGTATTTTGATGATGATCATGGGATGCGGAAACGATAGTTTTTCTGTGCCGTAGGACTGGTTAAATACACTTACATTGGTTTTTACTTGCAGCTCGTAAGCTTGATTTAAGAAATTGTTTTCAACATCCGCGCAATCAATAATTGATAAATTGTGTAGCATACTTATATGTGACGAGCGCTAGACAAAGTTAATGTTCGTGACTTTATAGAAATTGTGCGGCGGTCCTACTCTGATGATCACCATGGAAGGTCCAGACGCGTCAGTATGTGTGAATGATAGAAATTTGCAAGATTGTACGTCTGGTTTGATGCAATTGATTTGGTGTCCATTTGAAGCTTGCAAACTTCATTTAAAGAATAGTTAGCAATATCCGGCAGACAGCAGTTTCTTAATTGTGGAACTCATATACACGCGGTGAAATCTACAATATGTTTATGTTCCTGAATGCATTGAAATTGTGCCGCCGATATTCCTAATTAGAAACCATGTTTTAAAGATTATTAGAGGTAAAAGCCATATGTTTAATTTTAATTATTTTATATATTCTTCGCGCACTAATCCTCGTTGTTTCGTTTGCGGTCGTGCACTGTTGACCATCTTGGAATTATGAATTAGGTGTTGCAAACCTATTAACACATTATTTCAATTATGAACAGACGGATAAACCAAAGACAGCATGAACGGAAGGTATGATCTCTTGCACATAAGTTTCGTACTTACTGGCGACTCGCCAGTTGGAGCCGGTACTACGCCCTTTAACTTCTATATATTTGGGTGAGGAATCTGGGAAAATAGGACGATACGATCTCCTGAACGAATGTATAAACCTGCAGTAGTGAAGCTTAAATCATATAAAGTCTCGATAAAGCAAATTCAAAGATAACTCACACTATATTATATATATACCGAGTCTGTAAATGGTACCAACACTATGGCTATTGCTTGAGTATCCGATGCCAAAATTATAGTGCAGATAAAGTAGATGGTACTAACACTATGGTTACCGAGTCGGTAGATGGTACCAACGCGATGGACTTAAATAGATACTATAGTTCACCACGATCAGGATTTGTAACTATTTCTGAACATCTGTTACTTCAGTAAATCCATACACTCTGGCCTTGATAGATATCAGTTATCACATTTCGCGGTAATCGTGACATTATTCAATTCAATATATAACAGTTAGATACATTTTGTGGAGAAGAACTAATATATATGCAATTATGTATTAGGTGTTACTAGGTTCGCAAAAAAATTACTTTTCACATAACGATTAGCTTAAGTAATAGGAACTATTTAATACAAAACAATCCTATGAGCAACATATGTGCATATTTACCAAAATTATTAACATTTATACCACGTTATCAATTATTGCAACACATGACTTTTATAAACTGATTTGATAGATGAAACAATGCTAAAATAGGAAACATTTTGTGAAATATAGGAATATCTTAAGTCGTCTATTTGAGAATAAACAGACAGTTTTCCGTCATTTACTTTTTTGTTTGCGATAAAATATTTCATAATGACACAAAAATTGTTGCCTATAACGTCTGCTGTATTTGTGTTAAATTTATTGTTGTCTATATTTTGGTTTTCATTTTCGAAAGCATTTTTTAGATATCCGCTCAGCACATGCATTTCAGACATGTGATAATTTATTTAACATTTAAATAATTTTTAGCTCTTTCTTCAGACAACTTAGGCTAATATTTGTTATTTTTTTGGTTAAAATAATTGTGGCTATACATTACTTAAATTTAATGCTATTTTTTATTAAAAGAAATTGCGCTGTTGCAACGGAACCAGTGAATTAATAAGTATGCAATTGTTAATGAGATTTTGCGTAACTTGCAACAAATTAGTTTAAATAGGAACAGTAAGACAATATCATGTACACATGCGTTTAGTGCTTACTAGTGACTCATCCAAAGGAGTCGGTACTACGTCCTATACTTACTTTATATTTGTTCAAGAAATGTGCGATATTGGGCGAAAAAATCATATATACGAATGCGCATTCAAGCAGAAATAGAATAAAATTCATATAAAGTCTTCCATAAAGCAATCTTAAAAGCCAAGTCAAAATATATTGTATATACGGAGCCTGTAAAACGTACCAACGCTATGGCTGCCAAAAGGGTATTTGGTACCCATCCTTTAGATTTCAAGATAAACTGATTTTCAACAAAATTGAGAATAACAGTAACTTCTGAGCAATTTATCAATAATTGATTGCGCGGGTGGTGGTAACAATTCTTTAAATCAAGTGTGCGAGCTAAAGTAAACACCAATCCCATTATATGTAACCAGTCGTCGAACTAACTACCTTCCATCAGAGTACGACTACAAACTGACTATCGAGGATAATTAAACAAACATTGGTTGCGCGGGTGGTGATAACAATTATTATAATCAAGGTTGCGGTCTTGATATAAACACGTGACCCATTTATTACTTACATATGTCAGTATAAACTAAGAATTGTATAGTGTAGAAAGACAATTCATCCAGTAGACCGGTTTCGTCCTTATTGGGAACTCATCAAGTACTGGCCAGAATTTGCCGCGGACAGGATACGAACCTGGGCTTGTCTGCTTCGGAATCTGGTGCTCTAACCACTGAGCTATCCTGCCGCACCTAAAGGAAAAATTGACTAACCAAGTTACATTAGTTAGTATATAACTGAAAATTGTGTGCAGTGTAGTGTGCGGTAGGATGGCTCAGTGGTTAGAGCACCAGATTCCGAAGCAGACGTGCCCAGTTTCGAGTCCTGTCGGCGGCAAATTCTGGCCAGTACATGATAAGTTCCCAATAAAAACGAAACCGGTCTACTGGATGAATTGCCTTTTTAAAATACTTTATGAATTGCCTTTTCTACACTATACAATTCTTAGTTTATACTGACATATGTAAGCAATTAATGTGTCAGGTGTTTATGTCAAGACCGCAACCTTGATTATAATAATCGAGGATAAAAACCGCATTGAATATATATGGAAATCAAATTTAGATATGCGGCTCTCACCTCTAGCAGTCTCGCATACAGTGAACGTGACTGGAAATGTCGGCTGCACATTTTCTATGCAGTCACGAACATTTGATTTCCATATATATTCAATGCTATATTTTTCTCGATAGTCAGTATGCCGTCGTGCTCTGATGATGATTATGGAAGGTCGAAACGCGTCAGTGCGACGACTGGTTAAATACAATGTGATTGATGTTTTTATTTCAAGCTCGCAAACTTGATTTAAAGAATTCTGAGCAATTTTTACTCAAGCAAACCCGTAAACTCTGGCTTTGATCGATATCAGTTATTAAATTTCAACTAAATATAAAATAGTTAAATATTACTTCTTACAATGAATTAATATATGTGCAATTGCGTATTAGTTGTCGGGCAACTGGTAACACATTAGTTCAAATTGGATCAGAATTTTAAACCAAATTCAGCATGAGCGTAAATTATATTCACATGTTCACATGAATTTCGTGCTTTCAGCCTCAGTAATTTACACATTTCCAGGTCGTTTCACTATCTTAAAAACTGAGATCAAATCACAAATAAGCAACCCGTCTGATTCCTATAAAATTACATTTTAGAATGATTTAGTGCTCGATAGCTGACATTTAATGAAATTTATTTCCTGAGAGTTCCAGATCCATTAATTCTGCAAATATATGAAATATAATCTCATTCTCTATCTCTCTCTCTCTCTCTCTCTCTTTCAATTTATATAGAACGCGCTTTTATGGACGAATGTTTTAAAATAATTCAAATACTGTTTGCAAAAAGAAGAGCAAGATAATTCTTATTTTAGTTTCCTCTCTAATATGTTGAAATCCACGTTGTGCTAAATCCAAATCAATGTACTCATTATCTTTAAATCGAGGCCATGTTTAGGAGGCATAAAATAAATGTTTAAATTATTCGGAAAATTAAATATAAAACATGTATGAATAACATTAAATTTTAAGAAAGTATTAATAAATTCAATTCGACCAACGTGTTTTATTACGTGTCCAAAATTCTTTTGATGAGCAGAAGTCTGCAAACGGCCTACGAAAATGAAAGCCAAATTGTTGTAATAAATAACGTTGTAGACAACACTATAGAATTTGTGGTTAATAAAAACAAGGAAGAAGCCTTCGTTTGCAAGCAATAAAGGATGCAGACGCGCCATGGAGTGTTAGCGGTTGATGAAATTGAATTTTTGTCTAAGTAAATTACACAATATTAATTTAAATAGATAATTTATAATATTGCCCATGCAGTAACAGTTTGCTCAATTCATTACACTACAATGATGATAGAAGCTATAAGATATCGATCCAGCAGCAGTCAGTAAAAGCATAAAAAAATTCTAATATCAATGGCAGATTCAAAAATTAGGTTATGCTAATTCAATACGTGTGTATTGCACTGTGTAACCGTTTATATTTTTTAAACAATTCGCTACCTTTATAAAACGGTAACTGGAGTTATAACTGGTTGGATAAAATTTGGGAAGAAAATTCATAACTGTAATATAAGTGAAAAATATACTCTATTTTGCAAAAGGATAAAAACATGCCTATTCATTTAAATATTAATTCTAAGAAATGAAGACGAATGCAAAACATGGAGGTAATTATCATATTTATAAATATCAATTTTTGATTGGTTTTTTAAACATAACTCAATTTTACAACGAATATTTATAACGACCAATCATGTTATTGCCTACTGGTCTTGACCAATAAAACGGTACTTTATTTGTAGTATTTCGGCAATTGGCAATTAAACGAGATCCAACGTGATTAATAAAAAAAGTTGCCTCTTATCTATTCAAAGACAGATTTAGTAAACTCTCTTCATACAATTCTTTATAAGTTAGAATTTATCATACATAAAATTATCTACAAATTCGACAGCATGTTTTAATTTTTTTATTATTATGCATTTCCGACTATATTGAAATCTTTTCTTCTGTGTTTTATGGGTGTCATCGGTGTCAGGAAATAGCATACTATATGATTTTCTAAGTAAATACAAATCAGTGCTTTTACTCATTCAACAATAAAATGATAGAGGAATACAAAAATGCCTAACATAGCATGTTGTGTAGGAAATACACCCGGATGTTTATTATCTTTGTCAGTAATTATGTATTGCTGATAATGTATAAATTCAAGTGGAGCCTTATCGTTTAATTGTAATGAAATTTGAAAAATACGTTGTATAATAAACCACTCCATATTACTATAACAGGCTTACGGCGCACTATTATATTTAATAGTAGCCTTCCCATGTGTAAGGCGAAAAACAATCTTTATCTGACACAAGAAGCGATTCTTGTTTCTTCAATTAAACCAATATATATCGATATTAAATGTCAAAACAACCAGAAAATGTAGGCGGGTAGTGAGTGTCAACTAGTAATTCAATCAGTGTCATATAATTACATTTCATTTAAAATACCCTAAATCACGATCAAATGTCGCGTTGGTGGCCAAATATTTTCAAATTTACCTTGATTGTAACAGCGTTTCTGCATGTGGTTTCATTTAAACATCATATAGTGCAAGTAGAAATGTCGCAAAGAAAATCTATCTAATATTCTATTAACTGCAAGCAGTAAAATAACTATCAAATTGAAGAAAACTCAGTGATAGCAAAATTGAGGCACATAAGGATGCCACGCAAGTGCAGGAAAAAGAGCGTTAAACGGCAAATCCAATCAAAGCCGCGCAAGTTCTCACTCCTCCCGTTAGTTCGAAATGTATTGAGTAATGCACAAATAGCGAGCACACCTGCTAATTCGACAGACAACGAGGCAGACAGTGAAGACGAGGCCAACTACGCTGCGTATCAGGCGGCATTACGCAATTTCAGTATGTCGGGAAGCCGAGCCAGTATCTCGGCTACAGCGGTGGCTGCGGCCGCTGTTGCTACAGCGACAACAGCTGCAGTCAAGCGAAAGTGCGGTTCGCTGGCTTACGCCTGTGGAGATCAATCAAAAACTGTACAACTACACGAGTTAAACGATAGACTTAGCGCCATTAAAAGCCATAAAAGCGTGAGTTTTGACGTAAACGCGCCACTTCGTCTGTTTCCTCCTTCAACCAGATTGGATTATCAAATGCCAATACAGTTTAATACGCATTTTGGTTCAGAAAAATGGCACTGCGACTCCGAAGTACCGCTTAAAAACAACAGATTAACACCAAACTATTTCTCGAAATGTTCAAGCCCAAAGATATTCGAATCAGCTCAACCATCACGAGGGCAACGCAATAACCAGTTTATCGTAACTGAAAGTGATGACGAGGCTGCTATGACAGATATATCTGATCGTACACTAATGATGGACATCAGTGGATCTTTAAAGAGCCAAACCAATATGAATCTAGATAGTTCGGTGGCATTAGCTGAATCAGCAGTCGTGCAGAATTCACAACCAGATTCATGTGCAACTCTCAGTCAATCCAGCGATACGATGTACAACAATTTTCTGAAGTGCAAAAATTATTGCGGTCTGACAATATCGAATAAATTTGACCAGTTAAATGGTAGTCTTGGTAGAAAGATGAGCACCGTTCTTGATTTGGACGAAATTGTACGCAATTCCTTTTCGGCTGACATCGCCGACAGCATGGTAGAAAGCGTTGAGCGCGACACAATGAATTTAATGTCGAAGTTAATGGATGTTCCTTTCCAAAATGGACTTAATAATCTTTCCATTCCGCGGTAAGTAGTCTGTTAGCTTATTCTAACTTCTATTAGTGTGATAATTATTTAAAAAAATCTCTAGCCTAATTTTGACAGGCATGGAGTATGAATTGGAGGTGAGGCACACAAATGTATGGCCGTTATTTATTTCATAAATTCCACCGCTTAAACTCTCTGTTTATTTGATTTTCAATATATATATATATATATATATATATATATATATATATATATATATATATATATATATATATATATATATCTCTATATATATATCAATATATATATATATATAATTATCATTTTTTTAATTCTTGACAGAAAATGAGGAAGGACCGGTTTTTCTAACTGGTCATTTTTTATATTAGCGCACGGGATGAGAAATATAAATTATAATAATTCTCGTATTACAAAGGAATTTATAAGTTTCTTTGATATAAAACACGCATACACACACTCTAATGCAACAAGTCCAATTGTTCACCACAGCCTGTTATGTTAATACTGTTTTTTTTTAGATGTCGAGAGAGATCGAAACAGTTGACTGCTCATTCATTTTCTAATTTATCCTCATTTATTGCAGTAAGGAAAACAAATACAAGTTTAATTGTAAAAGGTTCAATTATGTTATGCGAGTTAGTTTGGCTTTTAAAGCTATAATTTGTAATTAAGGCAAATAAATACGGTTATTAAGAAAAAGACCGCCTTACCTTGACTCACAAATAATTTATAGTATTTATACAAGTGAACAATACTTAAGGATTCTACTCTTTCACCTAGTTGATCAATATTGTTCCTGTTTTGCTGACGTTTAAAAAAATCGAATTCATTCCTATTAAAAGGCCGAATTTATTCGTTTTTAAGGAAGTCGAAAAATACAACAGCATAGTTTGGTTCGTAAGTATTAATGGCATAAAAAAATACCATTTTAGTCTATATCATTTAGGTTTTTACAAATGCATTTAATATGCTATTTGTATACGCAGTAAAACATATTAATTTCAAAGAAATAGCATTGTTTTCTTCAATCAACTTTTGGAGCTTTAGATGAACACCAATTCCATTGTCTTTAACCGTTTGTACAATAATAAGTTTCATCACCACTCTTGTCATCATTTGTTATTCACCAGGCAATTCATCATCAGGTGTCTGGAAAGTAGCGAACTATTTAGTAAACGGAATGGATATATGTTTTAAACGTTTTTACGATTTAAAGGGATCTGGACAGTTCAACAAAAAAGTATAGTTTAGTAACAGAATGGTTACTATTAGCCGCAGATCTGCATTTTGGAAACGACTAAAGAATGGGAATTAACTTCTAATTGATCTAAAATAAATCGATGGCAATATTATATCTGAATTTTTGTTTGATGTTTTGCAGTGTGAAATGATATTTCATAATATATTTGTTACCTCAAACATTTCCCACTGTCAAAACTTAAATCGCAGTAAATTTTCGAATAGCCAAAAATTATATTCTTGATTGTGGTAAAATTGGGATATTTTAGAAAAATTTACGCTGGGGAAGCTAGCATTTAATATCGATTTAACCTAAAGATGCTTGGAAAAATTGAGCTAATAGGACATTTATTCAAAAATAAAATACCTAAATTCAGTTTAGCAATACCTTCTCAATTTGCTAGATGTACAAATATTACCCTGTCTTGCTTTGGATTGAATCATTGTTCAATTAATTTGCAGAGAATCAAACAAGAAATACCGTACACCTTCATGAATTTCTTATTGTCTTTAATCATTGTAGAATAAATTTGCAGATTTTTTTAATTTAAAATCTCCATTCTATCAACATTTACATAGTTTTAACTAGCTGCGCGGTCTAGTGAAATTTTTGTCGGGTTTCATATTTTTCACTTAAATATACTGTGTCCATTGTGTGACCGTTTTTTATTAATTAACAATAGGTTAAAACTAAAGAGCAATTTAATGAGAGAATAGTGAGAGAGCCTATTGAAAAAAGTTCGGCTAGCTTGAAATAACTCGTTTCGATCTTCCATGATAATTGTCAGAGCACGACAGTAAACCATCTTACAAAGATCAAAGTGCAATTTATATATAATTTATGAAAAATCAGATAAACGATTCGCACATCTACTCCACTTGCCAAGATGGTACTTGTCTAGAAATGCAGCGTGTCTGATTCATAATATATGATATATAAAGTGCATTTTGATCCTAGTTTTCAGTTGATAATCGTGCTCTGATGACTATCATGTAGGTCGAAATGTGCCAGTTCGTGTGACTGACGTTATTTTTGCTATTTTGGGCACTTGGTGATGTAGAAGTGGGTTGGAGTCTGCATCAAGATCACAAATTTTATTTAAATAATTGATATCCATAACTGCACAATCACAAATTGCTTAATTGAATAACGTATACAGATATAGCGAACGTTGACAAATTTTCATTATCGTGACTGAAAAGTTATTGTGCAACAGACTTATCCAGTCAATTACAATGTTGACAAGTTTATTAGAAGTCATACACCATTACCTGATTTTCCACGTTGAAACTTACATGAAAGTATAAACGATTTGCTAGATAAAATTGGATTGGTTTTTGTCTGAGGCTCGCAACCTTGAATTAAACATTTCTGCGCAAGCAATGCTTGTTCTAACGAACTGCTAATGTGCATTTATTATAATTAAGTTTGCGATCTTGATATAAGCAAATTAACCATTAATTGCTTACTTATGTCAGTATAAACTAAGAATTGTATAGTGTAGAAAAGGCAATTCATCAAGTACACTGGTTTCGTCATTATTGGAAACTTAACACGTACTGACCAGAATTTGCCATGGAGAGCACTTAAACCTGGGTACGTCTGCATCATAATCTGCGTGTCTAACCACTGAGCCACCCTGCCGCACACTACACTACTCACAATTTTCAGTTATATACTAACTAATGTAACTTGCTTAGTCTATTTTTCCTTTAGGTGGAGCTCATATGGCATCCATTTAGACACAAAGTTCCAAATAACCATCCCCAATCTGTCATTACTGAGCAGACACCACACTACATGGGTAAGTGTTATTGAAATTAACATTTATATAACTAAACGAAAATTGGTTGCGCTGTTGGTGATAACAATTATTATAATCAAAGCTGCGATCTTGATTTAAGCACCTTACGCATTAATTACTTACGCATGTCAGTATAAACGAAGAATTGTAAATTGTAGAAAAGGCAATTCATCCAGGAGACCGGTTTCATCTTTATTGGACTAACCAAGTTATAACAGTTAATGTATAACTGAAAAACGTGTGTAGTGTATTGTGCGGCGGGGAGGCTCAGTGTTTAGGACACCAGATTCCGAAGCAGACGTGCCCAGGTTCGAGTCCTGTCCGCGGCAAATTCTGGCCAGTACATGATGAGTTCAAATAAGGACGAAACCGGTCTACTGGATGAATTGCCTTTTCTACACTATACAATTCTTGGTTTATACTGACATATGTCATAGTAATTAATCGGGTCAGGTTTTTATCAAGACCGCAACCTTGATTATAATAATTGTTATCACCACCCGCGCAACCAATTTTCGGTTAATACTCATGTACATGGTGCGAAAACAACTACAGTGTAAGTTAGGCCACTTGCAGTGAGTGCGGCATGTCTAATTTTTCTTAACTTTTATGTAAATTTAGTCTGGAACCTCGAAATTTAGTTTACCGTGATGCTCTGATTACGATCGTTTATGGTCAAAACTCGTTAATACGAGTGGCTGCCGGTGGTTACAATTTTTGCAGAACTAGTTTTCTAGAATGTGATATGTTTTTTTGTCTGGGGCTAGCAAACTTGATTAAAACAATTGTGACACAACCCGTGCAATCAATGGTTATTTACACGAGTTGCATGTGCACATATGGCGCGAGATGCAAAATTGGTATGCTCATAACAACATATATATAATGGGATCGACATTTGCAATCAAGTAGAGTGTATGCGATACCACATGCGATGAGAGACATACATCTGATTTTCCATACCTTTAATTAGAATGGAAGTTTGATTCTCGAAATTAAGATTATCGAAATGCTCTGATTATGATCATGGAAGGCTGAAAAGCACCAGTAAGTGTGACTTACTTTAGTTTTGAAACCTTGTGCGACTGAACAGACACAATGGGGTTGTTTTGTGTCTCAGGTTGGCAAAATTGACTTAGAGAAAACCTTTTCTACAATCCGTGCAAAAGTTTCTTGTTTGATTGAAATAATTCTGTAAATGTGGCGAAAACTGTAAAACTTTCAGGTTTGTGACAGCGGAATTGTAGTATAACTGATATTTTCTGTCAAGTAAGATTTTTGCGAGTCTAATTGAAATAAGTGTCTCATATTATTTGCCATACCTTATATGTGAATAGTGGTATGATACTTTTAAGTCAGTTTTCTGTCGCGCTCTAACGATGATTGCGGTTATAAATTCACCAGTAAGTGTAACTTGACCTTATTTTCGCCAAATTTTACATCTGGTTAGTTACAACGAGAATGAGATAATATGTTTTGGATATTGAGTAGAGTTCAGTTATAGAAACCCATGGTCTAGATTATTATTAATATCTCCAATATGGTGGATGCAAATTTATTTTTGCGCACTTTTATTTGAAATTAATATTCAATCAAGAAGGAAAAACAGTGGAATAACATATCGTTAATTCGATAAGCAATGATTGGGCTATTATTCGTGATGACATTATTACAGTAGCTTCATTTTAAAAAAGCTCGGATCTCTAATTTAAAGTGATATTCGTCTCTCCTTACAAAGTGTTTTGTCTCATTTAAAATGTTTAGATAGTTATGATTTTGCGCTGCCAATGTACGTAGGAAGTTATTTGTATTTTACCTATAAAGTTGCATCAAAACCGCCTTCTAAACAAGTTTTAAAAATTGTGGAGAATTCTTAAATGACACGGAAATTGTATTAAAATCTGTGTGAAAAATTATTACGATGGGACTTATAAATTTGTTTACATTTTATGCATATGGATTACACTGGTTTATTCTTGTGAACAAAATGATTTCGTGCGCATTTGTCCACGGGACAATATTTCGAAACCATGACAAATACCATATTGGATAATGCTTTTGTCAGTTTGTGTTTATGTTTTCTGCATTGTTGGAACATAATTGTTACGCTATTTAGATCTCATTTTATTTATTAAACTTTATTATCTCCTTAGTTAAACCAAGTACTGCTTTTACAGC
This sequence comes from Eudiplozoon nipponicum, assembly GCA_029291075.1. Lineage (NCBI taxonomy): Eukaryota > Metazoa > Platyhelminthes > Monogenea > Mazocraeidea > Diplozoidae > Eudiplozoon > Eudiplozoon nipponicum. The sequence goes on from JAQBSW010002985.1 coordinate 68,931, forward strand.
GGGATAATTTCTGTTGAAATTTTAGTCTTTGCTTTTGTCTGCCTGATTTGGCACATATAAACAGGCATATACAAGTTTCTTCGACAAAAATTCTTTTCACCAGAACAGATTTTTCCCTTTCGTTTACTCCACCAACTTATTACTGAATTTATTTTACGTACGTTTACGATACAAAACAAGTGTAGATTTTAACAAAATTTTTATTAACCATACGTCGTAACAAGTCTGGAATTAATCAATTATTTGCAGTTTTCTGCAATAATTTTATATAACGGGTTGCGCAACTCACATGAATCTATTTAACCAGTTATACGGAATTATTATCATTCCATAAATCTATCAATCGATAAATATACCAACCAGAATGCCGAGTGAGTGATTTCTCTCATATGCTTAATTTTTACTACATATAATCATATTTAGAAGTTGCGACCTTCCAACGAAAGCGACACAAAGATACCGCTCGTGACTGCATATAAATTGTGCAGCAGACGTTTTCATTCGTTTCCAATGCATGCGAGAGTACAAGAGGTGAGAACCGCACATCTAATAATGCTTTCCATATATATGCATTGCTGTTTCATCCACGTTAGTTAGTTTGCCGTCGTACTCTGACGCGTCAGTACGTGTGACTGACGGTAGGTTTTGCTACGCTGTTCGACGACTGGTTAAATTAATGAATGATTTAACTTTGCTACCTGATATTATGTGTTGCTGATATTGAAAACTTATGTATCATCAAAATCATGCTATTTGACTTCAAATAAATATGAATGGTGTCTAATGTTTAAAAAGAGATCGGGAGTGGATAGTTGAAACTTGAGGTCCTAGGAGGTTTCTAATCGTGTCCACCTGAAGTAAAGGCTAACCAGGAAACCTATATTAGTATATTACTTCAAATCGGGTATTGCATATGGCGAGGGGGCGCCATTTATTTCGAAAATACAAAACATAATTTTAAAATCCTTCATTTATATACGGATTGGGTTTTCAGCAGCACTTTGCAAGAATCCACACAAATACGAACACCCATTAGACGAGTTTCAGCAAGCATTTGATGGGATTGTCAACAAACTGTAGAAGAAAAACTGAAAACTTGGCATCACAACCATCACTAAAGTGAAACAAATTTACACCAATATTTAGTATGTTAACGGTTTATTTTTTTCGATCTAGACTTGAACTATACTTATATAGTTTTGGATGCTCTACGATTTGGATATCCAAGAAATAATCTAACTGAGTTTTTATACAAACCAATGGGTTAATGCATATTTTGTAAATAATTTTAGACTACCCTGCCATAATCGTTATAAAGTGTTAAATAGGTGTCTCTTTAATATTAATAAGGTCTAAACTGGTCTACTGGATGAAATGCTTTTTCTACATTACACAACACTTAGTTTAAACTAAAAAAATGTATGTTTATAAAGGGTCAGGTGTTTATACCAAGAACGAAACCTTGAAAAAACTAACTCCTATCTCCTTACGCGCAACCAATGATCGTTTAATTAGACAAATTTTGAATTCAATACCACTTCTTCGGATAGCGTGGTGTCTGTTCTATAATGACAGAATGGGGATGGTTCTTTGAAAGTTAACATCTAAAAGGACGTTATAAAGGATCCACCCAAAACGAAAGGCAAACTAAAAAATATTAGAAAACTGGAAATTGTGTATATTGTGCGGCAGGGTGGCTTAGTGGTTAGAGCACCAGATTCCGAAGCAGATTTGCCCAGGTTCGAGCCCTGTCAGCGGCAAATTCTGGACAGTACGTGATAACATCACCATAAGAACAAAACCTCTCTACTGGATAAATTACCTTTTTTACTCTATACAATACTTAGTTCAAATTGACAAATGTATATACATAATGAGCTAGGTGCTTATATGAAGATCGCAATCTTAGTCAAAGTAACGCTTTATCAGGTTTAAATTCTAAATCCTATACTTAACGTCGCTAATTGTTTTCTTTGACTATTTTGATTGGAGCAAGTGCGGTCATCCTAGCCGTATTTAGGGTAGTTTAACCGATGATATTTTGAAATTCGCCAATAAGTATAGAGGAACCGCGGTGAATGCAAGTCGGTTATAGGCTAGTTGATCAATACGCGGTGGTTCGCATGCATTTTTAAATTAATTTTCTCATTTTGAACGTTATACGTAGCGATGAAATAACCGTTTATTTTCTACTACCGAACACGATTTTATATGACCTGGCAGGATAGCTCACCTTGCAGTCATTTGCGTAAACCGGTTTGTGATTATATAGCTCGCAATGCTACTAAATTTTGAATCCCCAAATTTCAATTCTATTTAAAACACGTTGAAATTTATTTTAATTAATAATAATACTATTATAATATATTATTGAAGGTAATACTATTAGTAAAAATACCCTTTATGCTGAAAAGTGCATCAACTCACAAGGATGTGGGTCCATTTAGTTTATTTTAAAATGCGTTGTTTGGTGTCTAGATTAAATGGTAAATGTGACATATTGCATTAAACATTTTGCAAGCTAAATACTTACTATTGTTAACCTGAAACCGAATTTTCATTTATTGACGCCATATTTTGTCTGACTTATCAGTTTAGTAGGCATTCAAGTTGTAAGTCTATGCCCTTTTTATTTGTGTCAACGTTTATGTATACGTTAATTTGTCGGCACGCAAAATCTCGATAAGAAAAACACAGTTATGTTTAATTAATTTGAAAGAGAATTTTATCTTTTTTACGTGTCAACACTTAATCTAAAAGTACTTTTATTTCGGCAAAAATGAAATAAACAAGTTTTTCGCCAGTTTCTAGGCTCTTTGAAAATAAATGATAATATTGTAATGTCACATTAAAAACAAGGCATTCATTGATGATGCTTGTACCAATGATTCATTGAAGAATATTTTCTATTCATTTTGGTTACTTCCGAGTTCGATAAAAATGGTTTAATGCATAAACTGAAAAGTCATGTATAGTTTTATTTATTAGTGATGCTTCCATAGTCGATATGGGATATTTTCTCGTTCCGTAAAAATTGTTGGTTGCTCTATCAAGACACTTACGGCAGAAGACATTTAATGCTTTCATTTTTTGTCATCTTTTGTTCTATTTTGCCACAAGTGAGAGACTATCTCGTTTATTGCTAGTCTGTTTCTTTGGAGTAATGGATTTTTTAATACAAATCCGTTAGAAGATTTTTAGAAATATTCATGATTATGTTTCATAGTACGTTATCTTGTATATTTTATTTGCAGACGAACAGTGCAGAGATGATAAAAGTTTGGATTTAAAATCGTTGCTTAAGTATTTCTATCCACAATTTAGCTGAAGCGTCGCTAGTGCTAAAAACAACCTGAGTTTACAAACCTAATAAAATTTGGTTTATTTTATCCTAAAAGGCTGAACGGAAAATCGTGTTATCAAAATAATCAAGTTTTTAGAATTAAAATAAAGCGAATTTTAATATTTTGTTTGGAATCGTACAACACGATAAAACTCTGTTAATAATACTCATTGGTACTATTCGAGCTACATTAGATGACAACAAGAAACTACTTAAACTGTGTTACTGGGATAAAATTGCAGTTTATGCATAGTATATTGAAAAGCTGACGGTCAGCTATTAACCACTTTTGTTTCAACTATATGGTCAAGAAAATGATGTCACCGGTGGTATTTCTTTGTGTTGACTAACACATACTTTTCGTCAAATCAAGTTTTAGAACTTGAAGTAAATAACTATTCCATTGTATTTAACCAGTCGTCGAACAACATAGAACAACTTTTTATAATTAAACGAACATTGGTTGCGCGGGTGGTGATAACAATTATTATAATTAAGGTTGCGGACTTGATATAAACACCTGACCCATTAAAACATAGAACAACTACCGTCAGTCCCACATGTCACTAAAGGTAGTTTTTCTGTGTTTTTCGACAACTGATTAAATACAATGGGATTGGTGTTTACTTGAAGCTAGCAAACTTGATTTAAGAAATTGTTAAATCAACCCGCGCAATCATTGATTGTTTAATTGTACTTAGCAGATTTTATTTTGTTAATGAATTATTGGTTATGTGGTAGGTGATAATATTTTTTTTTCGGGTTAAAATTTATACTTCTTTCAGAGTGGGTCATCTTTCACATTTTAAATTTAATAGATTTTACGTTACCGTTTGTAATTCTGTAGCCAAATTTCCTTTGTGTTCATAGAAAAACTAAGGCAGGCAAAATGTATAGAACATGTGACTGAGGACAGTTTTCTTTTAATTTGAGTGTTTACTAAACTTATAATGCTGTATATTTCAAGTCTGCCGAGATTAATTAAAGTAATGTTTTCTCTTATTGGAACAACTAACTGAATCATATTCTCTTCCTCGTTCAGAATTTAAAAGAAGAAATAAATTTTCATTCGTGTACACCAGTCGGTAAATTTAACGCGTAGAGAAGCACTAGACAAACAGAGTAATTGTGCATATAATTAAACGAACATTGTTTGCGCGGGAGGTGATAACAATTACTCTAACGTAGATGGCCATTTTTATGTAAACATCTGACCCATTATGCACATGTATTTTTCAGTATAAACTAAGGATTGCATATGATAGAAAAGATCGTTCATCCAGTAGACTGGTTCTGGCCTTATTAGGAAATCATCACAGACTGGTCAGAATTTGCCGCGGATAGAGCTTGAACTTGGGCAAGTCTGCTTCGGAATGTGGTGCTCTAACCACTGAGCCACAATGCGAAAAAGGCAGAAGAACACTAGGATACACCAACACGATAGGGCACATTGTAGGACGAAAACCAATATTTCAAACGATTTGTTCATCTACAGTTCTATCAACAAATGCGAAAACACGAAATGACTCAGTATCTGAAAAAAGGTAACAAGCGGTAGACCATCATTACGATTAACACAAACTCAACCAGAGGCAATTTATTCAGAAAATTAATTAATATTACATAGTTGTCATTTCCTTTTGCTCGGATATTAAACAAACTCATAAAATTTACTCCAAATATGAAGCATATACTGCAATATCTCCAAAACTAATTAGTATTTCATCATGCATTCAGTCATTTGGAAAAGTTTGTGAAATTTACATGTAAATAACAAAAATATGGCGATTCAAAGTAATGATAATTTCCGGTGATGTATATAATTTCCAATGCTCTTGAATATTAGAAAGTGCATTTTTTACGACGAGAAAACACTCTAGAATAAATTTGATAATGGCCGATTTACTTAGAGATCACTTAACTGCAAAATCCATTTTTCGTTCAGGTACATTCCCGATTTTGACTAGATTAAGTACATGATAAATTGTCTGATTTTAATTTTTACGGGTTAATTGTGAGCGTGTGTGCAATTGTGTCTGTGGCGTTTATGAGTGCCTGTTTGTGTTCGTGTAAAAATAATGATATTATTGTATTACAAATTGCTTTTTGCCGTCTGGTGATTCTTGCATGGATGGAGTGAACTTTAACGAAGTCTTCGCTTTGTTAACGGTTGAGTATACGAATATGTTTCCCCGTATGTTGACTTTCATATCGAATAGTTCATAAGCTTTACTCTGTAAGGTGTGCAGATTGTAGTGTTGGTCGTTCCAATTCTTGTAAGTTTTCTTTTAATTTTCATGATGATATTTGTGCCATTTGTTCAGTTGTTTATAATTCAGTTGTTGCCATTCCGATTTAATATATATGCAATTGGGTGTTAGGTGTTGCGCATTGAGTAACACACCGATTCAGACAGGACCAGAATGATTAACTAAATTCAGCATGAAGAACTATATAAGCTCATTTACACAAACGTTTCGTGCTTACTGACAAGTAATCATTAGATCCGGTAGTACGCTCTATACAAACAGTATGTTTAATCAAATTTTTCAATTGTCTCACATTCTTTGACCAAGTATTTAACGTGTATTGGGCGTAGTACCGGCTTCTAATGATCAGTCGCTAATAAGCACGCAATGCATGTGTGTATGAGATTATACATGCCGTTCATGCTGACTTTGGTTCATCCTTGCGGTTCTATTTGAATTACATTTTACTAGGTGTACAACACCTGAAAAATAATAACAATCCGATGGAATGTTTGTTGACTCTGATGTATTGGTAGAACTAAAGAGTCTCGGTGCAAGAAAATGATTATTGTTTCGTTTGATTCCTGGTCAGACAATTAGAATATCGCGTTCGTGGAACTCTTTAATATCCCCATTGTGTATTTATTGCTTTATTAAAAGGACTTTGTATCTGCGTAATAATTTTTCCGACTTTGCTTCGAGTAGGAATTAAAAATTGGTAAACTGGCTTTGCGCCCCGTTTCAAATATATATTTGACAATAGCCTATTTACCTGACGGAGCCAGTTTCTAAAACCAAGGTTAACGGTAAATTCTATAGGATTCTGTTGATCAATTGATTTTTCGTACATCTAAATTATGTTCTACCGCACATACATAATAATTTATGAAATACGTTGGAATCGGTAACAACTGAAAATTGAAACTCAGCATTGAATCTCGTGATTCTCTTTGTGCTGAGTGTGATATCAAATTTTGTCCTCGGGAAATTTTTCCTAGGGTTTCGATTTAAGTAATGTGTAATTGTTGCCTTTAAATGATTACTGTATGAAAATATTTTCGTTTATATACCCTGAAGTAAGAATTGGACATGTCCTGATTTTGACATCCATGAACCACTCCGTGTAGATGTTCATTGGAAATATTTACGCCAGATAGCAAAACTGCTCCTCGATCTTTTGTTCATAGCAGATATTTTTGCTTCTGTTTGCTTCGTTGTTTATGAGGTTTCTTTTGTAATATTCTGGCAAACTACTATTTCATGGTATGTATTTCCCAGCGAATGTAGATATTTGACGTATTGCCATCGACAAATGACCATTTTATTCTCGAATTAGATGAATGCCAAAGTAGGGGAATGTGTTGTCTATCTCTACCTTGTTTCATGAATTTAACTGTGCCTGTTGCGTCTGTGAAGAACGATAATAGATCATCTTCATACCATTTGTGTGTGAATGAACGTCGTTTTACTGTTGTTCGTCGACTGATTAAATAAAGTGGGATTGGTGTCTACTTAAAACTCGCAAACTTGATTTAAAGAATCTTTCAATATTGTCGTAGCACGCTAACTGTCTCAAATTTTGTTTCGCAAAGATCCAATTGATTCCCATTTCGAAATATGCATCGAGTTTTTCTTTTTATTGTCTGGGTGCGGATTTGGCCCTTTCTCTCGAAGGCTTCAATATCGTTCATACTAAACGCTGGAAATGAAATATGATCTAATCGTCGTAACGTGTTAAGACGCATTCATGCTATTTTTAAAATAACTTTTCAACAAAATATCCGTATTCATATTTCTAAACCCGATATTTTGCTAATTTAATGACTTGATAAAGCTTTTCAATGTCATTGTATGATTTTCAGTTTTACGAATAGTGAATTCTAACATAACATCGAATAATGCTTAAAATATATTCCTGCATAGGGAAACTGTTTTGTTCCATTTTGCGAAATATTATCTTAACATCGTGGTCTGAAAACGGGATTTAAATTGGGAAAATTGTATTATTCGATAAGCGAGAAATACTCTAGATTATGAGAGTTTTAATCTTTGTGAATAAAGGAGAATAAATCAGTGAATATCCCCTTGTGAAATAATTTATATAAACTTTATACATATTCAATAAGTTGTTATATAGTCAAAATATTTCTACCTTGTGTCGAAACAGATAGTGTTTTGAAGTCAAAGTTGTTTTAAAACTTTTTCTGCTATGTAAATTTAAAAATACGCTTAGAACGCTATTTGACACATTCTATATATCTGGATTTTATAATAAAACTCGTAAATTTTATTTAAATGTATTTACGTTACATAAATAAATTGTACTGTATTCTTACAACGATATAAATCATTGCTCCAACTGAATGTGTGCGTGCAACAAGAAAACTATTGCGTATAGGCCTGCTTAATAACACTGTTGAGCTAAAATACACAATGTGACATTAACTGTCTACTTATTTAAACGCTTATATAACAGAATTTCTGTCAGTGTTTTACCAGTTTCTGACAATGTTACTCTTTACTTTGTTGTTAGAGTAAAAAAATATTTCAATTTTGGTATTTAGTCTGAATCGGCATTATTGAGAAAGAGATAACGCTATTCTAGCTTAATTAACGAAACATGTGCATCTCCCATCTGTTGTTCTGTATTTATTTATGATACTGGAGACTGCACCTTCACATTGGTTTGAGGTTTTGCCTTCATTTGTGTCCTGTTGTGTGACACCATGTCTTGTGAATGTTGGGTAAGTGCTTCTCGTGCCTGGCAGGTGACTGAAGAATGTTCAGATTAACATTGTCGCAACCACATACTTGGATACGAAGGACGTGGTTCTTATTTGGAGTCCATGCATAACTTGAAATTTCATGAATATGCAGCTGTGATGCATTTGTATTTTGCGCTGGTCTAATGCAATTTACTAGCAGTATTTGCATTTAGTTACTATTATTATTGCTGTTTAAATTGAATGAAAGAGTTTATCTGGACATAGGAGCAAAACTAAGTGTTTCGAGTCTCTAACATCACAGAAATCGATAAGCAATTTTGAGTTCAATTTTTTGTCCATTTCCTAGTGAGTATGTCCTTCTAACAATAAAATACAGATTAACAATTAAAGAGTAATCTTTATTACTAACAAAATATAATCGAAATGCGCACGCAATGACAAAATGCAAGCTTTTGGGAAATCCAATATTCTATTTCTTCCCTTTGATGCTTGTACTTATAGTATCTGAATTGGCCTCAGATGCAGGAGCTATGTAAAGTGTTAAGGCAAAGCATGAAATTATCTGGTCTTCAGGATCTACATTTCAGTGAATTGGTCTCTAATGCTAAAAAGAGCATTGCTTATTGATTTTATTTATTTCAGATAACGGGATTGCGTATTTATACGTCATATCTGCTGATTCTAATAAGCTAAAAATGCAAGAGATTTGAAATCGCGGAAGTGTCTTCTATTTAGCGTATATTAATTATCAGGCGTCTTAATATTGTACAATATAAAAGCTACATTATCTCTGTTGTTTAGTTCTTTCTAAGACGTTCAATGAAATGGCAAAGTTAACTTTTGAAATATTGCCTCAGATTATTTTCGAAAACTCATTTATGTAATCTAAATTCTTCTTTATTGAAGAATTTAAAGCCACGCTTAATGGAGGTTAACAATGAAGATTCTTTGCCTGGCTTCAGTTAATCAACTTCAGCTATAATTTCCAATCACTCAGCGAAAACATTGTATATAACCTCTTTGTATTATTATATATAATTGCGTAATTTCTACCTTTTAAACCTTTATTTAAAGTTTGTATTTAAATCATATTTAACAAAAAATAAATATAAACCTATATTTTTGAAAAAGTAAAACTAATTTGTGCCATCACGCTGACTAAATCAGCCGCGTCTTACAGAGAAATCACTTTGGCAATTGAATTAAACAGTTTTGATCATGCCAAGATACCTGCTCCTTTTCCATTATTAGCTAATGGTTTTTAAGCAAACATTTTCATTCAACACACATACACCTGTAAATATTGGTCACTGAAAAATTGCCCACACATACACATGGATAACTCTAAGATTATTATATGGCACGTATACTGGAAAGAATTTACTAAATAAATAATTAAACGCCAGTTTTCAGACACCTTAGAAGTTAGCCAATTTTCATTTTCAACTAGAATATCCTGTGTTTAGTTGGTTATCTTGATACGGCGAATGTACCTTATATTAAATGAGCGAAGTGTCTATAGTAGGATACTTAACTTAATTAACGACAATCGTAAATTTGCATAGTTCGAATTAATTGAGATGTGACAATCTCCTATTTTTAATATTTTTTATACAAACAACTTAAATCCAGATGATGATTCAAAACGTTGAGAAGACGGTCAAAATTGGCGTTTAATTGAGTATAAGTATTAAGCATGTTTATAACAGAATGTACCGGATTGTTTTATGTTATTTTTATTTATGCATATCATACTTAAAAACAAAGAGTTAAAGACATTGAAATTTGACATCCCTATACGCATTAATAAATTAATTGATTAAGATAGTGTACTGTTTTTTACGATCTCGAAATGAGTAATCCTTTGGAATATAACTAATGACTTTTAATAAATTTTAAGCATAAATCATTTTATATAAAATATATTATATATAAGTATTTAAGTATATAAAATATGTCATGAATAATCAGCTGTGGTTAACAAGGACAACATAAACAAAATTGGTAATATCGATCACGCATTTTTGCGTTAATACGCGAAACAACACGTCGCCAAAAACTCACTATATAATTGCTCAATTAATGCTGACGTGACGAAAGTTGCAACCGTATAAATTAAAACCTATAAAGGAAAATAAAAGTCATCCTGAAATAAAAATTTCCTAATCTTACTAGCATAGAAATTGTGGGGCGACATTTCCAGTCAGATACAACATATGCGAGACTATTAGTTGTGAAAGAGGCATATCTATACTTTTATTCCTTATATATCCATTGCGGTTTGATTCTCGCTAGCCAGTTTGCCGCCATGCTCTGATAATGAACAGGGAAAGTCGAAACACATCAGTACATGTGATTGACAGTAGTTTAGCTATTTTTTGTGACTGGTTAAACAAAATTAGATGGGCTAATATCAATCTCGCGTGCCTCATTTAAAGAATTGCTATAATCTCCCACTTAATCAATAATTGCTTGATTTTATGATTTCCAATAAAGTTTGCAATGAGATGACTAGAGAAATCTCATATTTTTTATTACATGTACAAAACCTGCAAATGGTTTTAGAACGAATTAGAAATTTACTGTAATTGTGATCAACAGGCAATTACAACACCTACTACTCCAGAATGAGTCTTAAAATATGGCTTCATATATAACATTTTTGTGCAATTTATTGCATTTTTCAATTGAAAATTTTGTAGGAAAATATTCGAAATTGTTGTGATCTTAAATGTGCATTTATTGTTAGTGCATTAGAAAATTAATATTTGTACGGTCAGAATGAATGGCAAAGTGAGCATAAGTAAAATATTTTTAATTTTGGCAAACTTGTTAATAGAAACGCCATCCCATACACGTGAAGAAATATATTCTAGTTCGATGAATACGTGCAATATGACGCCATTGGTTTTTGTCAAACGTAGTATGCCTTTCTGTCTGCTAATGCTCTGAATTCTTATTTGGTTTGAACGATTAAATAGGTTTTCTATTCGAAATAAACGTAACAGCTATTTTTGCTTAACGTGTTATTCCATTATACCAAAAACATCAATTAAGCCTAATTTGTCTATGTTGTTCAAAGAGTTTGAGAATGGGGTTTAAGCGTTTTGCACCACTCAAACTTTATTTTAATAACGTAACTACTAATGTCTTATCAAACTCATTCAAAACACGTTAAGTCCAAAGCGTGTGTGTGTGTGTACGGTAGATCAAGAAAAATATTAGTACTGGTTGACATAAACACGTAAATAAATAATTTAGACCCTAATGAATTGTATTTGAGCTTCAAAACTGAATTAGTAATAAGTGCGTCAGAGAGACTGTATGTAACATCAAACGTGTTTTCTGACAAGAATAAAATATAAATTCAGTGGTATTTCAATTTGCGCGTGATTCTGGCTTTGATTTCAAGAAATCAGACTCGCTCTAAGCGAAATTAAAATAAATGAACCTTTATTTATCGTTATTGTTTGCATCATGGCGCACATTACTCCAACGTTTGGATAGAACAGTGAAAATTTGGAAAACGTTGTACAGGTTAAGGCACCAGCACTTCCAAGATATGCTTTTGTTTAATAATGCATTTCATTTGTTGTTTAGCTTTGGCACATTATATACGATTAGCATTAAGAATCAATGCAGATTGTTGCACAGTAGTTAAAATTTTTCTCCACAAAGTAATGATTGATTGTTTTAATTTAATGAGATGAACTGAAAAATATGCTTCAGGTATAAATTTTTTTTAATTGAGGAAATCTCTGCAACAAAACACATATTTTATAACAGGTTTACTATCCAAATAATTAAAAAAAAATGGTAAATTCTGATGTCAAAAAAAGGTAAATGGTTTATTAATCAATCATTATACTATTGTTTATAGAATTCATATTTCTTCAATGCTACAAACCACGTAAAAGAAAGTTAATTAAAAATTACTTGCAATAAACAATAGAAATAAAAGCGCTCTATTAAAGCTAAGCATCAATTTCCTCCACTACAGTTATTTACATTAAAAACATCAATACATCAGAATTAAATGGCTGTGTTGTATATATATATATATATATATATATATATATATATATATATATAAGACTGGTTTTACCTTAGAGGGAATATTGTCAACAAAATGAAGGTAAATGATGTCTTGTAGTCGTCCAAACAACATCTTGGCTGGGACTCGTTAAATATAAATAAAGGCAATATCAACAATACAGTCTTTATGCGGATTTCATTATTTTAATTCCTTATACAAATTCACCACTCATTTAACTTTGCAAAAGAATCGGATTATCGTTTAGTTCTGTTTATGAAATGAAGAATCAACTCTTGTATTTATTTTTGAGACGCGTAATGTTCACATTTAAATCGCACATAAATCTCATGTTATTTTGAGGTTTTAGTCATAGCCTCAATTTATTTATTTGGAAAACAATATAAAGAAGAAGTAATAATTTAAAATAGTATATTGACGAATAAAAAAGTTCAGAAATGAAGCCACATTCTATGCTTTAAAGAATACCTTGACAAATTAAGGTAATTGATTACAAAGCAATAACACAATAGTGTAGACATTGCGTTGGGATGATTCTCATAACTTTTAGAAGTTTTTTACACTTAAGTTTATAGACCCTAGATCCCACCGCCATTTGGCGAAAGATTTTGCGTTTATGTTCTTCCTATGCTCGCAGGATTGTTCTTACCAAATATATAATGTAAATAAATTATACAAAATATTTCAAAAAAATGTAAATAAGAACGTTAAATCTTTTAGACAAAATGTACGATTATTTAATAGAGGGGACCCGGATTGGTACATCACGATATCTATTTATAATGTATTAATATATGGGATTAAAATAAATAAAAAACATAATTATTTCGTTTAAGTAACGATAAAACACATGATATGAAGTGAGAGAAGAACTCAATCGAATTTAGCTGATCTTAGCAGTATCTAACGCAGAACTGTTTCAAGTTTCTTGCTTGATTGGTTTTTATCCTAACTTGTGATAATTTTTGGACTGATGAATGTATTGAAATGGTCCATGAAAAAATACACTAAAAAACAATCATGTGTCGATCGTAACATAGATAAGGTCATTATTCAATAAATAGTATTAAAAAATCTCTTCCACATTGCAAATTTATTAATGAAACCGCATTGAATTTCTAAGGTAGTTCAACATTCACACAAATAATAACCAAAATACCGATTTGATTTCTTTAACATGAACGTTGTTTGTCTTGTTATGCGTTAGGCCACATTCGTTTTGTAAAAGTGCTGTAATTGTGTTAGGGTAAAATTTTAGAAAAATAATAAAAAAAGCGAATTACACTTTCCTTGCACTACGTTAATTTTAATTTTTAATCCGTCTTAGAAAATAAATTATTAACTATGCGAATTCAAAGTCGTGTTAACTAATTTTCATGGAAATATTCCGTTACGCGGTGTTAAAGCTTGTCAAATTTTTAAATAAATTAAAGAGTAGGAAAAAGTACTTGTATGCAGTTGGATTTTTAAAAAAGTATACCAATCGAATAAATTTAAATATAAAATTTATCCAAAAAGATTGTTTTATAAAAAATATTTTAATTTCAATCGCAAATAAAATTTGAAATTTATTGGTATAATTAACAGGACACGAAGAAGTAATGTTCCTTTTAATTTTACACAAAATTTTGCAAATTTGCACTACTATTTTGGACAACTTTTTCAGCTTTCTTTGCATCAATTGCTGTTCAGTAGACTGAAAATGTAATTAAAATAATCTGCTATTTGTGATTAAAAAATGTGGTTAAGCAAAGAAATCATTGCTGAAATCATGTTTAGAGCAAACCTGCGTTAAACTGACAATTAGGCAGAAAAACAGAAAATGGAGCTCAAAATGAAAACATTGGCTATTTTTTCTATTTTTGGCTAAATCTAATCGATTTTTTGAGATAGTCACCAGGTAGTAGAAGAAACATAATTGAATGTGACAAAATGGGGTTAACATGAGACGTTTTGAATAAATAATGTCCTCGCATATTTAGCCTAAACTTACGCGTCATAAAATTTGTATCATATATTTATGTTTACGTGTACTAGGTAAAGAGTTTATTTTAAATTCATATGTGTTTATATTATTATTATAATTATCTCTAAATCAATGTGTAGTATTATAAAACTAGCGTAACTTATGTGCAGTGGCGTATTTTATTTATTCATGTTCATCATTAGAATAAAACAACTAAATGACTCACATGAAGCGTTCCTGTTTAAAATGATTAATTTGTCTACTTCTGAAATCAATTATTGTCGCAAATTAATGTGAATGGAAAATTGCATAAATCAGAAATAGGCAACTGAAATTGTCTTACCCTAAATAGAGCGAAATATATTGAACACCCCTGATAATTTTGAAACAAATTTCATGACCCGGCAATTCACTGTTTAAGTAAGTTTTGGCATTAGATAGAAATTCTGAATAAAATCCTGTTTAAGGAATATGGTGCATTTTGTCCTGTTCTTTTATTTAAATATTCCACAAAAATACTGCTTTGAATTTAAATTACAGTGGTACCTCGAGATACGAGTTTAATTCGTTGCAGAACCGAGCTCGTAAGTCAATTGGCTCATATATCAAACGAACTTCTCCCATTTAATATAACTGAATTCGATTTAATCCATTCAGGACCTATGAAAAATCCCCAACTCATTGTAAATTATGAATAAAGTTATGTTTTTAAATAGCAAACAAACATGTAATATTAACAAATACATCGGTGTTCATCGCAGTTGAACACCTGTTGCGGGATGTAACCTTCGCAACAAGCGCAGCGAACTTTTGCATGTGCGAATTGGCCGCTCCCACGTCCGAATTCGCAGCTTCGCCTTGCCTCAGCATAGAATGAATTCCGGTTCTCTTTTTAAAATTATCAAAACAAACCCACGGCTTGTCTTAAACGCTTCTTCTGATGCCTTTTTTGAAGTTGATGCTTGTTTCTTCACTAAGTCGGCATAAATAATCCGTGCCTTCTCGCATATTACCGTCTCTGTCAGTGTATCTCGTGCAAACTCAATCTCTTTCACCCACACTAGCAGAAGCTTCTCCATTTCCTCGTGGAAGTTTTTCTTAATTGGGAAAGAATTTTGGCTACTTTTGCTGGTGTAGCACCCTTGATGGCATCCTTCTGCTTCAGTATCGTACAAATTGTCAGTGTACTACGGTCGTAGAACACTCAGGTTTTTCTATAATTTCTTGCTTTAGTTCTATCGACATCATCCTCTTCTTCCTGTTACCATTGTCCTTAGCCCTCACTTTCTTCGGTCCCATGATAACACACAAAAAAGTTCAGTATTCACGCAAAAATCAATCAAAAAGTGCACAGCGCACAAGATACACTTCGATTCAAGACGGTAACACGTGAGAGTGAGTGAGAGATTCTCTCAGAAGATGCTCAACCCTTCGCGCCAACTAGCGGGACTCTCCGGAAACGTGGATCGTATATTGAATTTGGGCTACTATCTTGAATGAAAATATGGCCCGATCTCCCGCTCGTATTTCAAAATACTCGTATCTCGAGGTACCACTGTATTTCATTAACTACTAACCCATCGTACTTATTGTGCAGCAAATCATTTTCGTATATATATATATATATATATATATATATATATATATATATATATATATATATATATATATATATAACTCTTATAGTAAGGCTTTTACTATATGCCCCAGTCCGATTCCCTCAGTCGTCAATTAGGTCAAAACTCATGAGGCTGAATAGGGTTAAAACCGCTCTAATTTACGAATGCAACTTTGCAGATATTAGTACATATTTTCACCGAAAAATTATATATATATACATATATATAATTAATTATACCATTGTTTAATATATATATATATATATATATATATATATTCAAGAAAATTAACACAATTTCAATAAATAAGAGTATGCTTATCATTGATAATCACCGGCTTATTTTAAAATTATTTCTAAGTGCTTTACAATCTTCGAATTGGATCCATTCTCAGATTTCATACGATTTAATGAATGATAACTAAACTGATTTCCATTTTTTAGCGTTACTTTGCTATGGTTATATGTATGTTCGCGCTTAAGTGCGCGTTCATATTTATTTGCCTGTGAGTGAATGTATGTGTGAGTGTGAAAATGTTATTATGGTATTACAAACTGATGCCAGAGTTCTGGTTATTCTTGTCTCAATGGATTACATTTTGACCAAGCCTTTCTTTTGTTGGCTTCTGTATGTACGAATTATTTTCCTACCTATTTGTCTTTCTTGTCGCACTGATTTCACTTGATTGTGTTGTAACAGACTAAGCTCTGCAGATTGCAAATTTAATCAACATTTATTTCGTCCAATTTCTGACACCGACAATAATGAGTGTGTTTCCGTTTTCGGATCAGCTTTTATTAGAGCTTATGGCTAACCCAATTGATTTTTTTATCCTGCATGAAGGGATGATCGTGTACGCCTTTTAACAGTGATTAATTTGACTACTACCACAAACAAATATTGTGGCAAATAAATAGCAATGGAAAATTGCATAAATCGGAAATACACAACTGCAATTATATTATCCTTTTTTAATAGATATATCTCCGGCAAAATCAAAACGAGTAAATAGAGCGAAATAAATTGAAAATACCTAATTATTTTTAAATAATTTTCACAAACCAGGAGTTTCTGTTAAATTTTAGCATTAAATAGAGTTTCTTAACAACATCCTGTTTTAGGCATACGATGCATTTTGTCCTGTCCTTTAACTTAATTATTCCCCAAAAAGACTGCTTTGAATTTAAATTGTATATTTACAATTAAACCATTGTAACCTGATATATATATATATATATATATATATATATATATATATAACTTCGGAGCAAGGCTTACTATATGCCATGGTTGGATTCCCAGTCGTGGCAATTTGGTTAAAACGTCATGAGCGCCGAATAGGGTTAATTCAATCTAATTAACGAATGCAAATTTGTACATACCGCAGTTTTCAGTAAATATTTTCACCGTAAGCATAAATATATATATATATATATATATATATATATATATTCAAGAAAATTAACACAATTTCAATAAATAAGAGTATGCTTATCATTGATAATCACCGGCTTATTTTCTAATTACTTCTAAGCACTTTACAGTCTTTGAATTATATGCATTCTCGGTTTTCATCCGATTTAATGAATAAGAATTAAAATGATTTTCATTTTTATTTGCGTTACTTTGCTGTGGTTCTATGAATGTTGGCGCTTAATTGCGTGTTCATATTTTGTGTATGACTGTAGAAATCATTCATATTGTATTACAAACTGATTTCAGTAATCTGGTTATTCTTGTCACAATGGATTAGATTTTGACCAAGCCTTTGCTTTGTTGGCTTCGGTATGTACGAACGTTTTTCTTCCGTATTTGTCTTTCTTGCCGCATTGGTTTCTCTTGACAGCGTGGTGAAAGACTAAGTTCTGCATATTGGAAATTTAATCAACATTTATTTCGTGCAATTTCTGACGCTGATAATGATGAATGTGTTTCCGTTTGCGCATCAGCTTTTAAAAGGCTCTTTTTTCTAACCCAATTGATATTTTACGCTACATCAAGGAATGATCGTGTACGCCTGGTTACAATGAGTTTTATTTTTTGATTCGGAGCTGGTCGATTAAAATATTATTAAGTTGGAACATTTTAATGTTTACGACAGGCGCTTGTTTTAAATAAAAATGGTTTCCCACATGTATAACACTTTTGTCGAATTGGCTTTGCGTATAACGGTCTATCGTATGTAAATTTATAATGAACGCTATATATTGGGCATATATATGGTCCATTATACTTTAGTCCAATAGCTGTCAATCCTGAAAATATTTTATAACAGGCTAATAAAATTATGAAAATCTATCCTATTTAGACGTTAATTATTTCAAAACAAGGGTGACTTAATGAAATCAGTGCATCATAAATCCACGTTCACGTGACAAAATGTTGGATACAACAGCAGTGTCTCCAAACCCTACAACTGGAACCTAGTAAAAACGAACTAATCCAGCAAAGAAAGATTTTCTCTGAACGCAAAGCCAAGAAACTGTAAAAGCATATTATGATTATCCTGAAAAATGTACAGCTTTCATTATATGCACTTGCAAAGTGTGAAAAATTTCCAGCCTATAAGGATAGAGGAAGAAACAACGTAAATATATCAGCAAACGCGTATGCACGGAAACCAAACATATTCTACTTCATCACACTGACAATTTGCTGAGCGTTGATCAGTAATTAGTTCAAATAATACTAATAAATAAATTGCTCTCAATGAAGAAATAATTAACATAATCCAACACTTAACATTAGTGACACAGACAATGCAAACAAATCTAAACTTATATTTTCTTATCGGAGTAATTCATATTTTTGATATACTTTATGACGTTTCCGTTCGGCTTTTTCAGACACAACACAAGAGACGGCAACTTTTCTATGCGTGTAATCAAACCCAGGAATATTAAGTAAAAATATTCCCGGCATATATGTGTAATAAGATAAATTTGGAGCTCTAGTGATAGGTCAGGATAAGTGGACACAAATCGTTGGAGCTTCTGCGAAATAAATAAAAGTCTCCAATATATAATTTACAGTTGCGCACAGTGGAGATAAGATGAGAAATAAAATTTTGTATTTTAAAGGTATTTTAAAAATATCACATTACAAATATAATAAAATATCAACTAATTTGCATTCATGATACATTGTTATTCTACCTTCCATTGCAAATAATGATAAACAGTCTGTTTTTAGTTTAGAATATTACTCTATTTTTATTGCCGTCGATAAGTTGAACGGGAAAACATAAAGCCCGGAAAATAAACAAAAATCACAATAAAAATTAATAGTATTTATTTCTTGCTATGTTGATCAACATATATATTTCCTTCTGCGCAGAATGGACATAAAAGTTTTACACGAACAGCGCCGACAACAAAATAACCGCAGTGAAATTTATGCATTTATCTGTGTTAGTTCTCAACTCACAATATATGGGTTAAAGGTACTATTTTACAGTAAATGTGCAGGTTTTGCAATAATAACAATATGATTATCAAATAGATTTTGAAATAAATATAAACTATCGAGATTAGCAAGATATTAGACGAACGCGAATAAATTTTTTTTCAGTACAAGTGAATCAACTTGCCGCCCTCATCTAAAAGAACGGAATTGGCTTGAGAAAAGCTAGTTAGAAAAAATATAACTGAGAGAAATAATAGTACAATTATCTTTGACTGGACAGAAATTAAATTATATAACCTTCAATAGGAAGTTACCTTACTCGAACAAATTTTTGTATTAAAAATAAAC
This sequence comes from Eudiplozoon nipponicum, assembly GCA_029291075.1. Lineage (NCBI taxonomy): Eukaryota > Metazoa > Platyhelminthes > Monogenea > Mazocraeidea > Diplozoidae > Eudiplozoon > Eudiplozoon nipponicum. Next base: position 88,641 of record JAQBSW010002985.1, read on the forward strand.
TCAGCAACCGATATAAACTAGAAATATTGATTCCAGCAGAATGGTTCACCTGAGGCTTTTTCAAAAATAGGTAATTCTGACGGCTTCGCAGCCGTTATTGTTAGTGCAATTCGAATTTAAGCAACCTGGTACAAAATAAACAGGGACTAAATACAAAATCTATAGTACAAAACTAGCTACTCCTTGCAAACCAGAAAGGGACTCAGTAATATATATTCTCTAAAAGTGTTGCCTAATTTAGTCAATGCGTCTAGCAATCAATAAACAAGAAAATTTGTAGAATAAATTTAGATTTACACGCAAAACTGAAATTAGCATTACGACACAAGATGATAGTACGTGCAAATATATTACTTTAAAGATAAATTAGAATATGGCAACCGACAACGTTGAACTTCGCGTATTTTCGTATAATCAGAGTTTTACAAGGCGCAGCTTCTAAATGTCCGTGTTAAACAAGCTAGAGCATGATAAATCTAAAATGCCGTGCCAATTTCTACAATCTGTTAGAATCATTGCAGATGAAACACATTAATGATACATTCGAATTGATAAAATCATTTAAAAACTTTCCAATCAATGATTGTTTAAATGTATTACCTATATATGTGGCTAAAGTTGCAAATAGTTAATCATTGTGACTACATAGAAAGTGTACAGGTCAAGTAAAATTTATGCGAGACTACTAGAGATGAGAGCCTCAAATCTATTTTTACCTTATATATATATATATATATATATATATATATGTTACATAAACTAGAGGCTCTGTCCTACTTGTGAGATACTGTCGTGCTCTGATGATGATAATGGAATGATGCAACGCGTCGATACGCGTGACAGACGGTAGTTTTACCATGTTTTGACGACTGTTTAAATGCAATGGGATTGGTGTTTACTTCAAGTTCGCAAACGTAATTTAGAGAATTGCTACCACCACCTGCGCGATCAATGGTTGTCTAAATATATCCCCTTGGAAACTGAGTTAATTGTTGTATATGAAGTTGTGAAAAAAGAGTGCCCTGACTTCTCTATACGAGAAACAAATCGTAGATTTCTCCTTTGGCGTGCAAAATCGACGGATTTCTCAGGCTTATTGTGAAGTATTTATGCAAATTTGAATGTATTGCAATGGGAAATTCAATTAAACTCCTCGCGTAAGACATATTCGTGTACCATCTGCAGACCTTAATTTTGAATCCAATTTCAGAACGGAGTTCATCATACATAAGGTTAGAAGAAGATATAGTTTTTAACATTTGTGGCGAGGTTACCACTATCTATTTTCTGCAAGAAGCGAGCATGCGTTAAACTTACATCAAAATGATCTACGTTGAAGAATACCGATTTCTGGCTGTAAAAGTTATCAAAATGAAACGAGAAATAAGTCTTAATATTTTTATGACCGTTTACAAAAATACTGAATATACGGGGCATAACATTCATTGCAAAATTACCTTAACTAAGGCATAACATTACCTTGGTAATAAGTCTAAGCCATTGAATTCGGAGGATTTTATTAGAGTACGTGATCGGAAAAGAGGTAGAGATACTGAGAGATATTACTTGGAACGCAAGATCTCCAGATCATTTTCTTCTAGGCGCATTTGTCACATTAGCAACAAGAGCCAAAATATGGCATCAAATATAACAGCACTTTGCTATATTCCTTCAGATGTCAACTTCCTGCTAGTAAACATTTACACAGGTTTACATATTTCAAAATTATTAATTATATACAGAGTTATGCGATAAGACAGCAAATTTAATTGCCTTTTCAGCCTTATGTTATATAATTTAAAAATATAAATGTTTGTGCAATGTATGAGCAGCCCTACGATGCTAGTGGCCAACATACCAAAAGAAGCTCATTTGGGATGGAGTAATTCCAGCCAGAAAGTTTAGAATAGGAACCAGCACGTTAAGTGGACACGACAAAAATCAGGGACAAATAAATAACTTAAACTGAGAATTACAAGCTAATTTCTGACAGTAGCAATAATGTAGCTAGTGAGAATCCCAAATTTGCATAGCTATATATGTTACGATATACAATTCAATTGGCAAAAAAATCATTCTGTAGTTAATTCAAGATGTAAACAATACTGCCAAAAAACAAAATTCTAATACTTAACAGTTGCAATAAATTCGTGAAGAACCGAATGACAGATAACCTAAATCAAAGGCAAAAATTTCGGTGTTAAAATCAGCATTACTATTTAAAAATTTCATTGCGCGGATGGTGACAACAATTCTTTAAATCAAGTTTGCGAGGTTGAAGTAAACACCAATCCCATTGTATTTAACTAATCGAACAACATAGAAAAACTACCGCCAGTCGCACGCACTGACGCGTTTCGACCTTCCATTATCATCATCAGAGTACGATGGAAAACTGACAACTGAGGATCCAACCACATTGCATATATATGCAAAGCAATATAAAGACATGCGGCTTTCTCATGTAGTAGTCTGGCATACATTGTACTTTAACTAGAAAGATCGGCTGCATTAAACAATGTGTTCATCTATGGACATGTTAACCAATGCAATGAAAAGCTTCTAATTGACATTAAATTATATAAACAGCCAACCATAAAACGATTAATTGAACAAGCAAATAGTGATAAACCGATTATACATACTATATTAACAAATAAAATCTCTGATAATGAGTACATATCAAGAAACCAAGATAACAATTATATATATATATATATATATATATATATATATATATATAGTATATATATATATTTCTAATTAGGAAGAAAGAACATATTAATAACTTCCTCATTTGAAATAAACTATGTAATATTAAAAGGCATGATTATTATTAAAAAATATATATATACACCAGGGAAAAGATTTTTTCACACAATATGCTGAGCAGTTAAACTTTTTCCTTATAATCAGCATCTAGTGCTGAAGTTTAGTAAAATTCCAGCAAAAACCTCTAAATTCATCGACATGCGAAAATGACTGTACGGTTTTCAAAAGCTGTTTTATATAGAAAAGGACCAACGAATAAACAAACAACAAGAAAGGTGATAATTAAACGACCTTAACTCATTTTATTAT
>JAQBSW010002986.1:0-25000 GCA_029291075.1 Eudiplozoon nipponicum
GCGTATATATTAGATCTCCGCAACAAACAGTATTTAACAGCTAGCAAAGTTGGCAGCAAATTGACCATTTCTCGTTCGGTATGGTATATGTCTCTTTTAATTATCGGAGAGGGCCTATGAAAAGAAATTAAGTTTTAGCGGATTTTGCTGACTAGTTGATGATTAACTGCTTAACGGAAGTAATTAGTTAAACTTCTTTTGTTTTAAAAATTTATGATTAAAACGGATACTATATTTTCTAGCTAATTACTAAAGGCCAAGATATTCGAAAATGAAGTTAACAGACAATTAACAAAATTCAAATAGCAAATAATAATGCAATATGAAAAGTTTTTACATTCGTTTATATATTAGACTCCGTAGCAGTTTTGTGTTTACCATTTCAGTTATTTGCTTTGTCTTAAGAAAACAGCCGGTATAGTCAATCAAAACATTATTTGGATGTTAAAAATTCGCAGTTTTCTCAAAAAGTAATTATGAACTAATAACGTCAATCGTTAAATTAAAACCGGTATATGGTATAGAAATGAAATATTATGATGCGCATTAAATTTATATACGGCAGGATAAAATTAGCATGACATATGTTTCAACAGCAAGAAATTCTGAGTATTAGGTACGACTTTGTTAGAAAATCTTTGAGCGCGAAATTTTAAAAGCATACTATTAGATGTTAGAGAAACCAAACATATCTTAAATTTTTTTCGAAATAAAGAATACTGAAATTGACGAGCTAAATTTACACGCAGAATCATAATTCAATTTAATTAAAATATTTTGCAATGACTTGTAACATCTTATTAAAGTCCTCGCAAGCTTGGTGATGAAAGTAAGAATTGAACACATTTATGCTCGAATATTCTATAACAGTTGGAAGTATTATTCATGGAATTTTATTATTGAAATTTTCAATACTAAATAAAAGCCATACGAAATCTATCTAGTAGGACATCATCTTTCCTTTAGTTTTCTAGTTTGTTTTCTAATTTATTAATTATTACCAGAAGTATGGCTTTCAAATTGATGTACTATCGAAATCAAATTACATTCTCTATGATCTATTTTTGCCTGCTTTATGATGATAGTGGAATTTTTTCGTAAAGCAAGCGCGTAACACAACTCTGGTTATTCGTAATTTGTTTATCCGGAGAGAGAAATTAAAATGCACCTAACAACAATTCATTTATCGAGGATGAAAGAGAATTTTAAATTCACATCAGCCAGTATTGTTATAGGGTAGACTTCTGTTAGGTGAAGACGTGCGTATTAACTGGCAACGATGAATGCTACTCAAGAACGGCCTGCATAAGCGTAAACCGTGTACGAGTTCCAGATTTGCACTACGTTTATCCGTTTTCTCCGCCAAGAAAAGGTAGCCCTGTTTGAGGAAATCTCTGGCCAGTACATGATTGGTTCACAATAAGGACGACACCGGTCTACTGGATGAAGTTCCTTTTCTACACTAAACAATTCTTAGTTTCTACTGACATATGTAAGTAAATAATGGGTCAGGTGCTTATATCAAGACCACATTCTTGATTATAATAAAGGTGTTAGTAGTGTAGGTAGGCAGCACTGACTAATTGGCTTAATCGTCATCTTAATATTTATGCATTGGTTCCAGCGTAAAATTTGGAGTTCATGACGGTTAATAACTGTATTGCGTATTAATCTATTTAATATATCTGAACTGATATGTAAATGTTCACGTGTAATGTTCGATTGAAGGTTCATTTCATTAAAATTCATAAATTATGATGGAGAACCAATATGACCGTAGTTTCAAGCAAGCATGAACTCTGTGAATAAATACAGATTATTAAGAATTTTTTCCACGAGATATGAATGCTTTGTGTATATAATCTAACAATATCGGTCAATGAGATTGATTCTGAATCTTAAAATCCAGAGGCATTGGTTCTAGCCAAGTTGGGTGAACTTACTGGCGATTGAAGTAAACGAGCCTACATTGTAGAAGTTTGAAAATAAGAAAAAGTTTGCTATAGCTTGATGGAGCACTATAATGAGCTGACCCAGCTGTTGAACACTTCACGAGGATCATCGTGATTAAAAAACTAATTCTTACATTTTGTTATATCGGTATGAAAGAGATGGAAAAAATTGCTACTTATTCTTTGCCAAATAACAAAAAATTGAAGCAGTTTTGTTAACGCAAAACAAGCTAACAACTTAAATATAAAAATTGGTAATTCATATAGTAAGAAAACATTCGAAGCGTCAAGTTGTGCTTTTCAGTTAGAAAAGAAACATTATTATATTAGCGAAATTATGCTTTCATTTCCAACTTTAAACAAGAACAGCATTAATGTTTTGTAGTCGAGGCAAACAGCAAACAATTACATCTCCAACTCAACATTCAATCCCAAAGGGTCACCTCATTTACTATGAATAACTCAAGGAAATTGGAGCATTTGGCAGACAATGCCCTAAGCTCAGCAAAATAGAAATACCAACAAAATAAAATATATTTTTTTACTACATTCGAATTCATTTACTAAAATTGAGCTTACTTTGGTAAAATTTATTAAAGCTAATTATTGCGAATATCAAAATTCCCATGAAATTTAAATATTCTCTTGGAATGCAAAGTTTAATAAAATTTATAGAACCATTTTCATGTACAAAAATAAAAAGATATTTTATTAGATAAAAGAAATATTTCATCCTCAATTTCTCTTTAAGTATCTACAAATGCAGATTGTACTATGAAGCCAATATTATCAATGGTCAATTCTCCGTTTCGTGCATGGGCTAAATGGTTATTTCGTATATTGGAAGCATTTCGTAAGCTACTGGATAATTTTTTAGTTTCCGATTTTTTTGAATTTTTTTAATATCGAGGTTATGTTGTTATTTTCTGTTACGCCTTTGCTTACAAAGTTTCCAATTTACGAAACCATTGACACTGTATTCAACACGGCAGAAAAGACATTTTACTATCTTTGGTGCCAGTATACACTGATTTATCTTATTATGCACGAAAAACGTACAGTTTCGTTTTAATAGAAGCATCTATAAACAGACTGATGATGTGAAAATGGTGAGTCAATTATCTGCAGTGTTGACTGAGATTTTTCTAGGGCATTTAAAGAAAACATTATTAAGGATTGACATAAGTAAATGTGCTCAATATATACGGTACGTGGATGATATTTTTCTTGTCCTTAAAAACAGGTCGCATTCACGAACATAGCTGCAAATTTTCAACAAAGCTCATAAGAATATCAATTTCCCGACAGAGCACAAGAAAGATGATTTTCGGCCTATTTTATAATTACTACTAAAGAAAGGTACAAATAATAAAATGGATAGGACAATTTACCATAAATAAACCTGGTCAGTACAGTATTTCCATTATTGCAATTTTGTGACGTTCCAATTATTATTATTAACATTTCGTAGCTGTTCTTCAAGAATTGACAGGTTGGTTAGTATAAACTCAAAGGGCAATGAATATATTAAAGTTGTAAATGAGAAAAAAGCGTTTTACCTGAACATGCCATTTAAAAGGGATGCGGTTTCGCGCAGAACAATAAAGAGAGTTGAATTGGCATTAATACAATATTTAATGTATCTAAACTAAGGTTGTTATTCAAGGAAACACAATTGTCTGTACCAGAAATGAATGAGAAACAGCCTGTAATATCGGCATCAAATATTATTTACCAATATGTAAATTACTCAAATGAAAGGATATTTTAATATAAACGCCTTTATTTAATTAAATGGTGAAAAAAATGCAATTACGCAACAAAACGTTGAAACCTCATACTTAAGTTCTTCATACATAACATTTAAGATAATTACTAGATGCAATAACAGAAAGGAATTAGCCACATACGAAGCTTTATGGACGAACAAACTGCAGCCAGATTTATGCAAGCAGAAGAATATAATTCGGGCATTGAGCTAAATTTGGAGGTGACGCACGCAATTGATTGGTTGTAACCTTAATTCACATTTTCTCCATGATTTCTAAATACATCTTGTAATTCAGACATGCAATAGTATAAACTCAAAGCCTAATGTAAAGTAGAATTTTTCTTCTTTAGCCAAAAAGAAAAATATCTCATCCCAAGACAAATAAGAGTCAAATAACTTTAGCCAATATCATTTGAAACCTTTGACTCACATCTTATGGAATATGCACTTTACTACATTTAATAAATTCATATATCAATTTCTCTTATAAATTTCGTCAAAATTTCAGACTTGTGCTTGAACTTATAATTCATATCTGCAAAGTAATCAGACCCGGACCTTAAACTACACGATTTACAGAAATATTCAAACTGTATCAAGTCGCACTGATTGCTAAAGATGTGTTTGGTTATTTAAATGAAGTTTGCGAGCTTGAAGTAAACACCAATCCCATTGTATTTCACCAGTCGTCGAACAACATAACAAAACTACCGCCAGCTGCAACGCACTGACGCGTTTCGACCTCCCATGGTCAACATCAGAGTACAACGGAAAACTGACTATCGAGGAAAAACCCCATTGAAAATAGTTGGCAATCGATCAAAGAATTGGTGTTTACTTCAAGCTCGAAAACTGATTTAAAAAATTATTACCACCTTGCATTCAATTATTGTTTGACCTGTTTGGTTCTTCAATAGAGTAAATAAGTGATAAGACTTCACCAAATTAAAGCAAACGGGTAAGTCAACTGAATTTGTGTATTATGTGTTGCGAATATTTTAGCAAATTATTTCAAACTAGACCAGGATAAACAGAAGATAGAATCTCCTATGCACATTCACTTTATGTAATATATATACAAAGCCTTGAAGGGTACCAACAATATGGTTTGTTGTGTCAGTACCTGAAACCAACACTATAGTTGTCGAATAGGCACATGGTAACAACACTATGGTTTACAAGTCGGTACAAGATACCAACCTGAAGGATTTCAAGGTATGAGGAAATTCACCAAAAGTTTGATTTACAACTACTTCTGAACAGCTGTTACTCAAACAAATTTACACAATCTAGACTTCAATAAGTAATCTAACGTCAAGAAATTTATAAGTATAAATCAATGTGAAGCTAGCACATAACACTGCGAAAGTTACACTATTTATTTAAGTGACCTGATTTTACATTTTCAGGTACGAAACTTTTGCATGGCAGTCAACTTTTTTTACCTCGCTTTTAACAATAACAGTGTAGTGTACGAATAACTACAAATTAATGATAATAAGTAATTCGTTTATACATCATTTTAGTTTACACCTAATCCATTAGATTTACTTAGAAATTTATAAATTAAAGTGTATTAATTGAAGTCATTACTGCATTATTGTAAGAAAAACCAAAAATAAAGCATCGTGGAACAAAATTGCATTAGCTTTCATAAAATATATGTTTGATCTGTCTAGTTTTATTTTCCTACAAAAGTGCATTTTTAAGTATCTTGTATTATTATATCTTGATTGCTAAAGATAAATTTAACACAATTTATAGAAGAGTCATTTGTTTTAAAATCTTCTTTTGCCGGGCATGGCAAATTTGGGTTGTATTCCTTAATTACTGTATGTTTGGTTGTTGAACCCAGTTGAGCCAAATTAAAAGATTAGCATATTCATACCTCGTTTACTTTGTAAACAGGTTATTACTTTATCGTAAAATTGATTTCATGAATAAACCCAGCAGTCTTTGCTTTGTTTGATATTAATCTGTGTATTTTAATTTGACAATGTCACTGTTCCCAATATTCGGTTATATATTTGTCACTTTCTACTCAAGTTACATTTCGTCATACTAGACTACGTGTGTGATGCTACGTGTAGTATATTTGTTTTGCTTAAACGAATTCTTTGAATGCATTAAAGTACTCGAATATCTTGATACGAGCTAATCTATATCATGTTTCAACTTGGAAACTTTTGCGAATTTCTTCTCCCATTAAATTATTTTAAATCTTTTTGAGCTCTGTCTATTGTAAATTAATAATATATACTGTCTCAGCTGGAAAATATAAATTTGGTTTAGTGTTAATTTTTGTAATTACTACCGCGAGCCTATTCCAAATTTTATGTCTACACTGAAAATTAATTCCACTCTTCAATTGAACTTGGACGTATTTCTGAAAATTTTTTCTTCATTATTTATTTGAAATAAACTTTGTAACAGTAATTAGTTGTAAATTTATGCATTATAACACAGTCAGTTTCAATTACTATTCAACGTAACATACTACAAAAAGTTTTGGACATCTTAACATATTAATACGTGTTCGTGTCAGAAAATAAATTTAATATCAAACTTAATATCTGAAAAAAAATTGTTCAATTTGAAGGCACAGCTGTCATTGCACATATGCCACCTCACGAAACATCCACATTCATAAAATAATTGTGCTTACTTTTATTTCAATAATTTAAGTTTTCCTTATTCATATTCATTTCCTGTATGCCATTACATAACAATTGACTAATAAATAAAAAGCTTAGATTAATATAAAACAATAGCTAATTATTAAAATAGCATCTTGACAAATATTTAAATAATTAAAAGAAATAAATTGACAGACTGTAATTTAATTTCTCTTACGTTTTATAATTTCTTTGCAATGGCAACTTATTAAATTAGCATCTTGTCAAAAACATAAATTACTAAAACTATAAAATGACAGGCAGAAATTTAATATTTATTACGTTTCATAATTTCTTTGCAATGACTACCCTTTGAAAGAGCATCTTAGCAAATATTTGCATTAGTTTTTTTTAATGACAGACTGAAATTTAATATCTATTACGTTTTTCTTCGTAATGACTATTTATTAAAATAGCATCCTGGCCAATATTTGAGTTATTAAAAAAATAAATTGACAAGCTGAAATTTAATATCTATTACGTTTTATATTTCCTTTACAATGGCTACTTAAACTATATAATAATGGTCATTTTTCGTTCGCTCAAATCTTAAACTGCCCAATAAAAATATGTTTACTTCCTGCATTGGTATAAAATCATGGTTTGTTCCATTTTATTGTAGTTTAACGAGATACTCAAACGTAAATATCAACATGTAGATTACTTAAGATTAATGTGCAAATAGAAAGTCAGTATCAAAATAATTAATGTAAAATTAATGTAAATTTTAATTCTCCTTCGCATTTCAAAAATATTCAAATTCATTGCTGGTTCTAAAAAATGTAAAATTTGCTTAAGTCTACAACTTAAGATTTGATGCATGTGATATAATGCCCAGATAAGCGTAATTTTACAAATAAAGAATGAACAAAAAAAGAGCCAACAACGAGTTCAAGAATGAAGAGTAACCATCATAAATTTAATTTTATTTCCGAAAATCCAGCTTCCGACGTAATGTACTTTTTAATAACGAAATTGTGATTCATATTAAGCAATGCGCTTCGCGTTTAAGTGTATTTTTGAGACCAATGGTTAAGAGAATTAACAAACATTTAACTAGCTTTTTAGACTAAAAATAATATCTCGACTATATTTGCTTTCATCAGAATCGCCAGAGAGTATTTGACCAATTCTCTAAAAACGTGAATTCATTCCATGATTCAGCAAAATGCACGAAGAAATATGACTGATTAATTTGCTGTTTAACCCACGCATCTTTTAAAATTCTGCAAAAGGAAATTGCAGATAATTTTATTCCTTTAAAAGCGCATTAATTTCATATCGTTTTATAATCGTTTTAAATATTTTACTTTACCTCAATCAATTTTAAAAAATAGACTATTTTTGGATCAATTTACTTTTAAATAAAAGGTTTTAATCCAATCTGGAGGCATTTCCTAGCAGCATTCAATCACAACACTGAAAAAATGTTTTTAAAGAAAATATACACATATAAATAAGACTAAGATTCGTTTTGAGGTAAGAAAACTAACATGAATACACAACAGTGAGAAGAACAATACAGAGATCGTGTTAATAATCCTAGAAAATCTGTTCAAGTAAAGAAATCAGCAATAATGATTTTTATATATAATTTATTGAATTAGGAGCAAATATTAGGCATTTATTGTGGTGATGATAATTCTTTACTAACTAACAATTCAAAAGCAATGTTCATATTGTATAAAGATCTGTAAAATACAAAGTTCGCACCGTAGCTTAGGTTTGGTTCCTTGCCAAACTTCAACTTTATTAATTATTTAATTCGTTATTCTATGCATAAGACTTAGATAAGTTAACTTCAGAAAATTAAATTTTTTAAATGAAAAACCTTACAGCGGTTACCTCAGCAGTACAATCATTATGATTTCTGTGTCTGTCGATTCCATTAATAAATTTAGATATATATTTCACACCGTAAAATTTCACGTTGCCCAGATTGTGGATTACTTAAATGGAATTATGATTTCAGACTTCAGATTAATACCAAAGCCGTATCTTTAAGCAATTGTATTATTATAAATCTTTGCATTACTAGCACATTTAATCATGGTATTAGCTTGTTGGAAATATATCTAGCAGAGATAAGACCGCATTGTGTGAAAGCACCGGTGTTTTAATAGACGGTTTTTAATACGAAAATCTCTCTATTATTTTAATTAGGATAAATTAAATCAACCCCAATTCTGTGCAGTAATTCTAAACAATCTTCGTCACATATCACCTTATACATTATAAAGGAAGCCATTAGTGAAAGCGAAGTAATATATTTTAAAAGAATGAGATCAACTTAATCTAATAAAGCCAAATAACTACTTGAATCTATTTATCGTTCTAATAATGTTACAAATTCTTTTAAAATCAAAACCATTGTTATGTGCTAATGACATTTTTCATATTTCGTGGCATTTCTAGCGTATTTCACAATGACCGTAGCTTGTTGGAAATCTATTCTAGCAGAGATAAGATCGCGGTTTTTGAATACAACAAGGTTTAAATAAGCGAATCTTAATAATAAAATCTCTTCTTTATTTCAATTGGGATAAATTAAAACCACCACAATTCTGTGCATTAATTCAAAACATTCTACGTCACCAGTCAACTTATACATTTTAAATAAAGCCATTAGTTTTCACCAAGTATTTTATTTCAAAAGAATGTGATCAAATTCATCTAATAAAGCCAAATAACTACTTGAACCTGATTTATTCTTCCGACATTTTAATCAAATTATATTAACTGCTAAGAGAGTTAAAGGAAATATGTTTACAGTATATATATATATATATATATATATATATATATATATATATATATATATAACAGACAATAAGTACCAGTCCGTTATAGGGTGATGAAGCAACTGCTGCGATTTACCAGACGTTGATAATTATCGTGCGCATAGAAATTATGCATGAAATATTAACGAAATTAAGAATTATTTGGACCTTTTACGAGTTCTGACCCTCATTTGTTGATGAAACACAGATAATGCACATTTTGTTAACCAAAATTTGATTCTTTTTACTATCCAACTGTATGCTAGGTATGCATATGATCTTTGAGTGTAAAACAGTTTATTTTTAAAAAGAGAGCATAAAATATTTCGTAGCACTTATTTAACAATTTGCCCACGTATAATAACCTGATCATCTCGACTGCTCTTGTCCACTTTAACATTGGAAGTATGTGATTCTGTTGACGTATGAATAGCTTATGGTTTTATTTATTTCGATTATGCACATTCTTGATCATTTGCGCTGCAGAATATATGCTAAAAAATTACGAACTATTTATTTTTAAAACTGAAAGAAAATTTGTATTAGCCGTTAAGAATTATTTATATTTGATTTTTGTAAAAGTTATAACTTCCGCAATTACTAATCTTCTTAATCTCTATATTTTGAATTCAAATCTGGTATTTATGCATTATCATTCTTCGACTCGCAGTACAATTAGTTTTCTGACCAAATCCTTTCGACGTTTCATAATTTTCATCCAAATTTCGAATATATAATACCTCTTACCATTTAAAAACTAATAGTTCACAAAGATAATACGAATTTATCCGTTTTATTTAATAACGAAAATGCATTTTAATAAACGCAAATTTTTAGCATAACACGTCTTAAAATTAAATTTAATTAAAGCGTAAATATATGTTATATTTTGCATACACATGGAATTTTCTCTTCTAATATATTTTTCAACGTTATTTCTTATGTGTGGTTTGTTCATTAAATTTGTAGAATTTTTTTTATGTATGACCTAATTCAGAAAGGTCTAATTAAGTTTAAACTTCTCATTCACACGAAGTTTATGACGCCATTAATAAATTAGTTTTGTTCGTTCTTCTTTCATTAATAATTCCGCACCTTGCGACAATAATTTATGTTTCATTCGGCCTATTTAGACAAATGCAATGCAACAAAAACAGTTTTTACATGCAAAGTTTTAAATTAAGGATTATTTATTCCATAATTAAGTGATGTTTCTAAAAGTTTCCTCTTGGAAATGCTGTATTAAATTTCAGTTATTCGTATATTTCAGGTAGTAACATATAGCTTAGAACAAAACTTGACACTACTTCATCAAATTAATGAGGCTCAAGAAATTGAAACAAAACTTGAAAAAAAATAATTGATAATGATTATATACACAAATCTTAACATAATATTCAGATGACCTTATTTAAAAAAATATATTCCTTTCTTCTCTTTCAATTTCTCCATTAAAGTAACAATTTGAGCTGGGTGATTTTATTTTGAATCGAATAATGACTAAAACTCTAGTTCTATTTATACATCCATTCATTAATTTACGCATGCGCGTAATTAACTCTAGAAATACGTTGACTGACATGATATGACCAAGTACGGTTAAAAGTGGAGAAACACGAAACTCTAGCAAACCAGAGATCAAAACACGTAGTAAATATTTCATAATGTAGATATTAGCATATATAATTCATCCACAGCAATCTCACGCATTTGTTTCCATTACAACTACATTGTCCCAATTGAGATTTAACCGCTAATTAAGCATTTATGAAAGCTTGCGCTGCCTGCATTTGATTAGTGATAAAGAAAGTATATATTATAAAGGTAATAATACGCATTTATATCTTAGACAATGTCTGTAAATTTAATTAAATCCGGGCTCTGATCTCGATGTAAACACAAGTCCCAACATATGCACATTTCGAAATAACATAATCATTTAAAACGAAAAAAAGAAAATTCACTAAGCAGCCTGATTTCGTCCTTATTAGAAACTCTTTACGTACTGTTCCGTATTTTCCGCGGACGGGGCTCGAACACCTGCATTGTAGATTTTGTCACGAAATGTTAGAAAACATGATGTTGCCCATTATATGATAATATATAATGTAGATTCAGAGTATATTATCAAATCCTACCAAAAAAGTAATTATTCGGTACGAAACACGTGTCTCGTTAGGTGTACAGTGAACTTATATCTGCTTTTCTAAGATTAAGACTGATATAGAAAATGTAATCTACGATAATGTGTTATCAACACGTCCCTTGTAGACGGTCGCCATTCTAGAGATTTTTATCATGAGCTGGTGCATAACTTGCATGGTTAGTGAAACGGGTACCAAAGCAGACGTACCCAGGTTCAAGTTCTGACCACGGAAAATTCGTGACGGTAACTGATGAGTTCCCAATATGCATGTAACCTATCTACTGGATTACTTACCTTTTCCAAATTAGAAAATGCTTAGTTTATACGGAAAAAATGTATTTTTATAATGGGAATGGCGTGTACATCAAGATCGTAACCTTGATTGAAATAATTGTTCAAACATCCACATTCATCAATCATTGTAAGAGCACATTATATTATTTAATGAACATTAACAAGTAGTTAAATCAAGGTTGCGATCATGATATAAACACCTGTTCCATCTTATACATACATTTGTCACAATAAACTAAGCATTGTGTAATGTAGAAAAGGAAATTCATCCAGTACATACATTTTTCAGTTTACTGATAAATGTTTGTATAGAAATGTTCAGGTTTTTACATCGAGATCGCAGACTTGATTAAAGGTAATTGTTATCACCACCCGCGCAACCAATGTTCGTTTAACTCATCCAGTAGACCAGTTTCGTATGAATTGAGAACTTATTACGTACTGTCCAGTCTGAGCTCGAACCTGTGCACGGCGGCTTGGAATCCGTTGTTCTAACCAATGAGGTACCCTGCCACACTCTATACATAATTTTCAGTTATATATTTACTAAAGTTTTTTTGGTTAGCATTTCTCTTTCTTGGAGCCTATATAGCACACATTTAGACCTAATGTTCTCACTAACTAACACAATCTGTCATTAAACCCCGAAAAATAATTTCGCCTTTGGATGTCATGATTGGGATGTCAAAATTACTCTACTACTTAAATTTTATTACCAGTATAAATTAACGCAAAATTTATCTTCGTTCATCCAAAAATATATCGTTTTATTATATGTTTTTGGTCCAATGTTTTAACATGTTAAATGAGTATTTATTCGTGCTAACTTAACATACATTTGCAACATTAAGCACAACTGAATTACAAAAAAACAGCGCGAATATTAAATTAAATTTTATTAGTTTACCTCAAAATAAATGATTAATTTTAGTATGCAGTTAGAGGAAACTTTATGCTAAATGATGTTTGCCTATGAGAATGTCGTAATAACAGATTTTCTTGAATATAAATTTTTTTTAAATTGACTTTGAAACTGTTATTGTGCTAATTCTTCTCAAAGTCAGCAATTTGAACATCTGACCTTAACATTTAAGTATAATTAAATAAAGATAATTTTAAAACAATTTTAGTTTTAGGATAATACGAAGGCAAACAGAATAATTAACATTTTTAAACAAAAAAACTGAATAAATTACTGCGCTTTGGTAATCGTATGAAAGAATTCAATTTTGGCACCTTTTTTCTTCTGATAACTTAATAATTGATTATTCGTTTCCTCGAGGAAAACTGTTTGATTACGATGTTTCCATAAAAAATTACTGCACTTTAATAATTGGAAATTTCACTGCGTTAATCCTCACAGATACAATTTGACAAATGCCACTTCATTTTCAGAAATAATCCAAAAATTTATCGCGAAATTTTGCAAAATTTGGGTAAAAGTCCTATAAGAATGAGGGAAACTTTTTTCTGCCATCTGCCGGGGAAATTTTTGTCAATCAATAAACTTAATATTTTGTATGACATTTTATTTAAAAAATAAATATTTGACATAATGCTTTTGTCAATATATGCTGTTGACTAAAATTTTCAGCCCAATAATTCCTCCAAAGCGTTGGTATTTTCACTATATTAATAAAATTGAAATATCGATTATACACCATGTCATCGATCTACATCTATTTAATTCAAACTACGATTATTTTGCAGATCTCCTTTATTGATATTATTTTAGAATAAGTCACGAAATTTATTTCTCTCTATTTTATGTTAATAAAGTTGCAAGTGAAAAGTGTAGTCATTATTGTGAAGTCAGTTTTATTATTTACAATTATTGCTGAGATTTGGCACAAAGGTTTTAAAAGGCAATGCCGTAAAATATAAGCTAGTATACACCGCACAAACAATCGCTATATTAATTTTGTACTTATTGTTGCGGATAGCTACTATATGTGTAATTTTGTATAAGGTGTTGTGCTCCTGGTGACAAACTAGTTCAAATAGGACCAACATGACAAATCCAAATAAGCATAAACGAAAGTTATAACCCCGCATACACATACGTTTCGTGCTTACCGACGATTCTTCGGTAGGAGCCATCACTATGCACTATACCCATTATATATTTTGTGAGGTTATGTTTGACATCTGAAAGGTACAATTTCTTACATGAATTTGGATACAAGCAGCAGTGGAGTTAAATTAATATAAAGTCTTTATTAATGTGGCTTCAATATCAGCCCACTAAATTAAATATATACCGTGCCTATAAAAGATACTAATACTACTGTTGCCGAGTTGATAAATGTTAACAGCACAGTAGATTTCAGGATAAGTTGAATGCCACCAAAATTGAAAATTACAACTACTTCTAAACTAGTGTTACTCAAACAAATTAATGAACTCTGGCCTTGATCGATATCAGTAATCAAATTTCACTGGGTAATTATGACACAATTCGAGCAAATAAAGAATAGTTATGTGATGATTTTTGCGACGAATTAATATGTATGCAATTGGACATTAAGTGTTGCGCATCTTGTAATAAATCGGTTAAAAAAACATGCGGATTTAAAACTGAAGTCAGCATGAAACAGGAAAATTTAAGCAGACGACTAGTGAAATTCCATCCACGTAGCTAGAGAACTACATATGACTTCCAAAATAATTATTTTGTTTTTGTATGCAAGTGAAGTTCCAACCTGTATTAAAACATTAATTATTTGTTAAATTCAGTGAACAAACTATATATTTTAGTTCCTTCGTGTTTACTAAATAAGCTGTTAAATGTATTTGCCACCAAATTCAAGATTAGGAGAAAGTTTGGTGCTCTCGCACTGTGCAGTTTGAAAAATATTCTGAAGTATATTTATGATTAAATATACCAAGATTGTAAGCAGTTAAAGTGTTTAAAATCTTTAGACCAGTGTATTTTTTTGGCGAAATACAGTAGATACAGTAGTAGAAAACAGTAGATACCCTTATTTTCTGCGCGGTTTATTTCTAAATTCAATTTATTGTTTGCTTAATAATAAGCACAAAACCATTTCTGTGCGTAAAGCGAATTTATAACATAATTCTGATATTTATTTTTCCAAATGGAAATGAAATTCTGCACATAATTGTGTTAAGGTCCATTCACCCGTATATTTGTTTCAATAAATTCGAATATCGATATTTATTAGCATAAATATCGGTATTCATTTGTTTCCATTTTGTTGACAATTAAAAAAATTCGCATGACAAATAAACTAACTACATAAAAAAACATGTTATCTTTCACTCAACCTTTCATACTTGGTCGATTTGCAATTCTAAAATGCATAATTAAAAAATCTGACCGAAATGACACCATAAAACGGGCATATTAATTTATTTCAACCGGCTGAATCGAATTGCATGCCTTTAAAGCTAAGATAACGTTGATTTCATTTATATCTAAAGGAATTTTTTCAGCTTTTTTGTTCAAATAATTATTATTTAGATAACCTTTGCCAACTCCGATTCTATGAAACTGCTGTTTTACGCAAATTGATCATTGTACAGCACATATAATGAAGAAACTCATTCCTAAAGCTTTCTTCCAAGTTATACAATAACTATTTTTATTGATTTTCGTAAATGAATTGCAATGGATTGCTGATTTACTTGAGTCATTACGCCCACATTTTCCTAACCTTTAAACATATAAATAGGAATTATGCTTTTTATATATATATATATATATATATATATATATATATATATATATATATAAGTTGTGTTTATGAACAAATCATTAACTAAGATAGCAATTGCGGTCCACCAAATAGACCAAAATGGGGCCATAATTCATTTGATTCGGAGCGCCACTGCTCATCCCTTTCGCTTTCCTTGTGGAATAGCGTCTGCCTTATAATAATATTTCGAGGTTGGCTAGTCAGAAAACTAATTCGAAGACAACGTCAAATGGGGTCCAACCGAAGAATACACTGACCAAAACACATAAGCTGAAATATATATTCGAAATTTGCATGCAATTCGTGGCTTCGGTAGCGCAGTTATTGAGTTGTAATATTCACACAATTTTCTACTGGTCATAATCGAGGTCAAATTTTAGCATGTACTTGATAAGAGTTCAATAAGGTTTAAATCGGACAACATAACGAATATCATTTGTTACCTTGTATGGAAATAAGTTTATTCTGCTAATGAATGAAATTGAATTATGAAATTATGTATATATATATATATATGCATACAGAAAAAATGATACTTTTAAACGTTGCATTGGTATGCGCGCAAAAATTCGTGTGCTTTTATTGAGGTTCATTTAAATAATTTTAAATTTAATTCAAACTCCAGTTTTCAATGATTTATTAATATTTTATTTAGTTATATCTGGATATATTATTATTCTTGATTGCGTTAAGCCATGTTAATACAGAAAGTCAAAGTAAATGAACATGTTAGTATGATTGATCTAGCCATCAGTGGTAATCAGAGACCATTTCTAAAACGATTTAAATTGTAAAGGTCTTTGCGTTTAGAAATATTTAGAGAAATTTTTTGAATATAAATACTCACTAAAATGGACAACTCGAGGTCTTAAGTGGAATGAGTACTAATGAGAAATATATAAAAATATATGGATTGACTAAGATATTTCTTAGATATTAGTTGGAAAACCAAAATAAAATAAAATGGAGATTCAAATTTAATAATTTTATAAGTCTGCTTAAAAATAGTACGTGCACCTAAAAATAAATGTAATATTAACTGCTATTAATCTCCTAATGTCTTGCTTACATATTATTCACTAAATCTGGTAATTCTACCAAAGTTTACCTATTATAAGTGTTTCATTTATAATTATGCCTAGAGAAATGTTGCCTGCCGTTTCCTTGATAATTTTACTCGTCGATTTTATCTATACCGATTGCCTAATTAACCTTGTCATACAGCTGCGGTTACATAGTAAGGTGGCTAGGCTTACGACACGTCAAACATATTTGCTGGTCAGTTTCATATGATTGTCTGTCTTGGTCCGATCTCCGCTTTTCTTATTGAATGCATAACGACAATCATCTGGCTAAGTCAAACACTGCAAACAGTTTCATATATCCCTGATTTAATTGTTTTTTTCTCCTTTTCGTTTTATGTTTTACAACCTGAATTGCGTGTTCGTTTTAATGCATTATGAATGTTATGTTTCCCCAGCGATTATCGCTGTTGTCAATCCAGTGTGCAATCCGGTGTTATCAGTACATACTTTTACCTTTCCTCTATTCTTGATTTATAAGATCCGATTTTAAAACAAATTTATTTATTTCTCAAGTCGCTGTCGAGTTTAGCATTTTCTTTGAATGTGTATTTGTGTTTCATTTAATCTGTTTAATTTATCCTGTTAATATTATAAATCTCATATTCTATGTCTTCCTAGTTTTTAGCAATGACATCTTGTCTGTTTTCATTCCAAAAAAAGGGTTGAAGGGAAAATGAATTATAATACCAAAATATGTATCTTTCTTTTGACATTCTTTTCAAATGATCAATCATTTCTTCTCAATTTTAGGCACAGGAGTGATAAATTACCTATTATTTCGTTTTCAAGACAAATGCATCTAAACAATTTGGCTTGCTAAATTGATCAATTTTTTGTACTTCCTATTTACCCCCATGTCCAAAATTGTGAGTCTTTAAGGAAATTTACAATCTGTTTAAAATTTTGAGATTGCTAATTTTGAGGTTTTTTGTTAAAATGAAGTACGACTGGCGGTAGTTTTGCTATGTTGTTCGATAATGGGATTGGTGTTTGCTTCAAGCTCGCAAACTTGATTTACAGAATTGTTACCACCACTGGCGCAATGAATTATTGTTTCAATTGAAGTAAGAATATGTCTACAGGCAAAATGGACAATAGAGTTCTACCAGATTTCGCAAAGCGACTGTCACATTTACAGTATCCACGGGTTGCATTCTTTGGTAGTAGATTTGCACTATCAGATTAGCAATGAACCAATTAATCCCTATTTCCGAATACGCAGCGAGATCGTCTTTATTGTGGCTGCGTGATGATCCGTCACATCAATCCGAAGGCTACCGCATCATTCCCACTAACCACTGGATATAAGGTAGGTCCTAATCTTCCATGACAGGCAACGTAAAGGGTACGAACTTTCCAGTTCCTTCATTAGTCTTCTAAACACAAAGACCGTACAATGCTCGCAATAACAGATTAAAGCAAATAGACAATGGTTTCCCAGTTTGGGAACTTTTGAATTACATGCAAAATTTCTGTAGAAAATAAGGTATGATGAGATTATGCATACGCAGAAGATTGTCATATTATGCTCAAATTTTGTTCTGAACTTACTTATCTGCACTTCTTTTATATGCAAACTTGTGAATTTACCAATTCATAATAAATTGAATTACTAAACTTTATCGATAGATTGGTAAGCGGCTACCAATACATGAACAAACGATTATGATCATTTATATATATATATATATATATATATATATATAAAAGGGATAAATCTAAAAATCTTATTAGCAGGTACATTTGGGACATCCATACGTAGCAGGCATTCGCCAAAATATTGTAGATAGTTAGACATGCATATCTTGTTTAATTGTATTATATATATATATATATATATAAATATATATATATATATATATATATATAAATATATATATATATGTCTGTGTGTGTGAAGAAAGCGGAATTTAATGTTTATGACTGATTAAAAATTGTGCTGCAGAAATTTCCAGTCAAGTACAATGTAATCAAGATTGCAAGAGGTGAGATGCGCATATCTAATTTTGCTTTTCTTATGTGCGTTACGGTTGGATCCTCGTTTCTCAGTTAGCCGGCGTATTCAAATGATGATCATGAAAGGTCGAAATGCGTCAGTTCTCGGGACTAACGGTAGTTTTGCTATTTTGTTGGACGATAGTTTAAATAAAATGGGATTGGTGTCTCATTCAAGCTTGCAAACTTGATTTAACGAATTGTTACCTCCCCGTGCAATTAATAATGGTTTAAATGGAATGTTTTTTGTGGGTGTGCCGAGCCCATTTCTATTGAATTTTTCATTTTGTCTATCAAATTATAAGCTTCTCGTAATATCTTTTTCTGGGAATCATTACTTTTTTAATTTATTAGTTTAATTTTTGTTAACTTATTCCAATATATAGCTTGACCGAACAACCGTATCATATCAATAATCCTCATACGTCTCAATGCATATATTTGTTTCAATGGTATATTGATTCCACCATTTCAAATTAATACTGTGAATTGTGTTTTAGATTACGCGCTATTTCAAACAGTTGCGTATTTGCCAAGTTGTTGCTGCAGTCCTCGTAATGTCACCTTTCGACACATCCGGCTAAGTTCTATGAAAGAATTAAACTAATTTTCATGCAAAATATACGTGATATGTTTTTGAAATCTATTATTGCACTTCGTGTGTTTAGAATTTATCTTTTATAATATTTTCGGCATTTAAGTATCTAGCTATTTAATATACCTAAACAACGCTATTGTACAATAAAATCGATGTTAGTTAAAACAGGGTTAAGAAATCTTTTGTTTTGCCACTTTATGATAAATTTTATAGAAAGTTCAACAAATACTGCGAAACATTGATTTTGCAACTCAACAGAAACTGTAAGTGGCCATATTAGTAAATGTTTTAAAAATAAAGTAAAGAGTCGGCGTTTGTCTTTTCAAGAAACGCATGAATTGATAATATTGTTCAAATAAAATTATCTGTTTCATCTTTACACTTTTGCTAATGGAAATTTTCATCTACACCGAGGTGTTTCGTTTATAATTTCTTTGAAGAGTTACATAAAACAACAAGTTTTTCCAAGAAGTAGAATTTGTAAATATCAGTAACCTACCCGAATAACACATGGATTGAATTTATACTTTGAAAGGCCTCTCGTTCGTCTAGGTACAAATTCCAACAATTCAATGATTATTGCGTTCAAAATTAAATGTTCTCTTGCTCGTGATTAGATGTCAGGAGTTAGTCATTGATGTTTCCCATTGTATACTCGTAGGAGCTGCAAAATATCTGCACCAGAATGGTCTAGTCTTGTCAGCAAATGGTCTGATTAAGAAAAAATGATTAAAAGTAATTAAACAAGCAAATTAAAAATAGAAGGTGCTTAGACAAAGTTCAGCATTGTTCACGCTCACGAAACGTCTAGTAAGGACGTTTTTTGTGATTTAATGAAAGCAGATAAATAATTATTTTATTCTATGCGGTACTTAATTATTAAATGAATCGTGAACCAGGAAAGATTTAAGCGTAACAGGATAACAATATTGAGAATGAGGCTGATCAAATAAAAAAACATTATTATGCAGATTTTTAGTCATGTTTCGTAGCCTAATATTTATAATTAAGTTTAACTAACAGTTCTTAATATATTTTGCAATGATTAAGTATTATATTTTGTAAGAATAATTAATTAAAAAATTTTAAAGTTAACTAACAATTATATTATGATGAAAGTTTTTTTCATAATAAGGGCTGATATCCAGCATTCAATTTTCAGAATAAATGTTTATTACACACGTATTCATCGATTTGACGGTTAGCACAATATTTCCTTAGCTATAGGAATTCAGAAAACTATTTTAACAAAAAGTAAAAACTAACAACTGCAGAGATATGGAGGCGCAGAGTATTGTTAGACTCCGCACAGGTGAAAGCCACGCTAAAATCTGCAAGCTTACTATTACACGCACCTGCGTACAGACCGATACACAGTAGGTAGGTGTTTTCCCGGCTAATCATCGCTTCGACGATTCTAAAATAAATAGCAGCTTTTACCAGCGAAATGTTTGTTCACATATAATTAAGTTTGATCAATCGAAACAACGGAACTGAATAACGAAGTAAATTTATTTGCGCAATAACAATACGGCGATTTTATCACTTTAAAGGGCAAAAAAATTGGCGGCCATTTATTGAGAAATTAATTCCTGTTCATTTAAAATATTCCACAAAATTATCTATCTCATAAGGACAATTCATGTGAGTAGTTAGACACGTTTAAAACTATTAAATTAGCAGAGCAATTTGAGATAATTTAGCAGCATGTCTTTAAACTTCAATATTTCTATTGACAGCTTAAATATAATCGATCTTAGTGATGGTTGAGTAATCCATAATTGACACGTACTTCAGGACACAATAGAAAGAATTTAATCAAAAAAGCACGGACATCTGAATGAGTAGCAACTGTTAAAGTGTCCTTTTAATAAGCAATAATTTAAGCGTAGTTAAGCAGCTAATTCTTTAATACGTATAACCCAATAACATGTAGCGACAAAGCAAATAGCATCAGCATAAACATAAAATAATTTGCCCACTCAAAACCAAAGTCCAGACCCACGTAAACAAATCTTCGTCCATTAAATTGTGAGGTCATGTTAATTCATAATGTATATCTAGTATTTGTGCCGTGAAAAACAATAAAATACCTCTATAGCTAGGTATAAAATAACTTAAAATAGAATTTTTTTCAATTCAATGAACGTGTTTTATTTCTACTTAAATACAGTTTATTTATTTTTAAGGATAATAATGAACATAATTTAAAATAAATATGCATATGCTTATGCATGTCCAGTAAGACAAGTGTTGTTTCACGTTGTAATTGATCACTACCCGCGGTGTAATATATTTTTAAATGCATCTAATTAACTACAGTTTCTTGTACATCAAGAAGGTTGTCTAATTTCTGCTAAAAACCTTAATTACCTATATTTCGTTTATTGGTATTGCACCCGCTCTTTTAGATGACTAGTAAGTAAGAATGAAAAAGCCTGCAATTCTTATTAAACCTTTAGTAAATGCTAAGTTTGACTTGAGAAATGTTTCCACATTTTGTGAATATAATTAACGCAACGAGATAAGTGGACACTCAAGCTGGTATTGTTATTTTCTATTGTCTTTCAACCTAAAAGATCCAATACCACTTTCCATACTAAGTGTGGTCTGAATTTCGATAGATTGCGAAATTGAACAAAGACTAAGGCCTGAAGTTTTTAAGGCTAAAACAATCAGTTGTATGAAACATAATTGTTCATATTTTTTATACATTTCCGATTTAGAAACAATGATTTTTATCAAAACGTTTTCGTTAGTAATCTTTATTCTAAAACAGAATTATCGAAGTGTTTGGTGTTAAATTTTTTATACCTAATTTCTTGATTCGTGTTTTCCTAAATATTCATTTTTGAAGTTCATATATTATCCGGCGTTTCAAGAAATGAATTTCCCATACCGAGGGAATTGATCCAACTATCAATTGTCAGTTTACTGTCTTTTTCCTTAAATCACGGTTTGAAATGAAATATGCTTACCGAAACTGGAGTCAAGTGAGAAAAAGAATGATAGCGAGCGCTCATCTTAATCCATATGAAATTTTGGCCGGGCAACAGTGTTTTCAGAACTTGCAATTATTACGCGATAACCAAGTTTCAAAAATGTAATTGTAAAGGATTGAGTCAATTCACATAATATAGATTAGGCAACAAATTGTAAAATCAGTTGCGTTTGTTACATGTATGATCACATGGTGTAGCTAAAATGTTTTACATAATTTTCCTTTATTTGATAAATTATCTTTTACTTTTAGAATTGATTCTTTTAGTATAAATGTATTTAAGAATATCCTAGAAGCCATTTACAAAGTGACACAAAGTTTACCGTTCTAAATGATCTTAAACTGACCTGATTTAAAAGTATATATCACTGTCGTGAGAAGTTTCGTACTTGTTACTCAATAATTCCCTATGGACATTCTCTAGAAGAACTCTGTTTAGCATTCTGGTACTTTGAGCAGTTTGCACATGGCAATTACTAGTTGCACTAGAAAAGACTACGCACGACACAAATTTTCAGTTTTATTTATATTTTTTTCTGAATTGCTAAAATTCTTTTATCACACTTTAGCTGAATATTGTGTCACAGTTTTACATTTATGTTTGCTGGATTACGTTGGACCTAGCTTATGACATTGAACAGAAAGCAAATTTGACACCCTTCATTGCACATGTACAATTTAAAAGCTGACGTCTAATTGTTGGTTCTTGTTTCAATATACGTTAGTAACATTTAAATGCGGTCACATATTAATTAATATCACTTTTAAGCCTTATCTTTCTCCATACAAATTTGCACATAAACTTATAATCATACACTAAGCCAGTATTCATGTTTTGGCCAGCCGTTTGTTGAAAATTGAAGGATTTTTTACGAATGTTCAATTATTAAAACTACAGTCAGTAAAAATTGCAGAACCATTACAGTTACGTTTTCTTATTATTTACACCATTTTTATCATTAAAACAATAAATGATATAAAATTTCTATCATTAATATTCCTTTTAATTACATATTAACTAGTAACGTATTTATCTTGATGAACATCATTTATACTGTTAATATTATTAAAAATAATATTATAATTAGTCCTATTTATCAATCTTTATTTCAAGTAATCCACTTAATCATTCAAGAAATAGATTTTTCTCTTTTTTAAATATTGCTATTTTTCTTTTATTCATTCGTATTAGTTTCGTCAACATTATTCCTATTGTGCTTATGCTTCTTGATATTATTCCAATTAAAATTCTTATGAATATTATTTTTTTAAATATTCTTGTCATATTGGTTGTTGATATGATTATATTTACCAAAATAAATTAATTTTTATTGATATAAATATTTTTATTAACAAGTTTATTACTATTAATTTCGTCCAGTTTACTATCATAACCTTTCTTAATTTCTATTAAAAATTTTTAAAAAATTAGTAGAAAGGGATACAAGCAAATAATTAGTTATTTCCTTTTATCACTCTCTCCGTCGTTTAATTTTCCAATGGTTCTTTTGTTATTAATGCTTTTGTAATAATAATTCGCAAAAACCTTATGATGTCCGTAGAAAAAAAGAGTTTTTTAGTTTGTCCACATGTTTTTGAAATTTGACATATATATGCTGAAAGGAAAAACGACAGAAAATGTAAACAGGGATTTTCGTAAAATAAGGATATCTCCAATCATAAGCGGACGTCACCTCCAATTCAGGATCAGAGTTGGAATAAGGTTTTTCTGCTTGCACAAATCATTCTGTAATTTATTAATCCTCAACAATTTTTATAAAGAGTAAAATTGGTGAAAATAAAATCGACGTGTCAATTCGTTTTTGTGCAACTCCACACCCGTATTCATCATTTGATTTGAAGCAAGGTTTAAAGTTGCAAAGCTCTTTTTTCTGCTAACAGTTCGTTTGGTAAGCTGACGAACAACTTATTTTTGTTATTTAAATCAAGGTTGCGATCATGATATAAACAGAAATCCCGTTATATCTATACACATGTTCCTATAAATAAAGCATTGCATAATGCAGAAAAACAGTTCATACTTTAGACCGGTTTCATCTTGAACGGGAACCTTTAACGTACTGTCCGGAGTTAGCCGCGTACAGGATTATAGACAGTATTTGAAGAGTTCTCAATACGGACGAATCCAGTCTACCATGTTTGGTGTTTACATCAAGATCTCAACGCTTAATTTAGATAATTGTGCTTACCGTTCCCGCAGCCAGTGGTCATATAAATTATTCATGTATTTTTCAGATAATATTTGTACTCACCATTCACGGCTGTTTCTCTTTAATTGCTATTAAATGCAAGAAGGTTTACCTAAATAAGCCGCGTAGTCACATTGTATTAATTTTGCGTGTTAATGATACTTCAACTTCCTTTTGCGCTAAACCGGAAACAGCGTCTCCCTTGAATGACATGGTTTAGTTAACTGTTATTCTGACTAGTTTTATGCATACCTGTTTTGTTTGAGGTCCCATTTTTATAATTTAGTCAATCAATAGTCGAGGATAGCGATCAGACATCGGATCATTTGTGCTTTGTTATATTCGGCATGTCAAACTTAGATCAACAAAAAACAAAAACTTATTTTTAACGCATATATGTTGAATTCTGTAAAAATATTCGAAGGAATCGGCAACCGAGTAATCACCTAGTAGTTCACGCAACAGCTTCAGTATCCGGATAAACCATTTAGAAAATTCATGAAATGGAGAATAGGCTGTTTATTCTTTTTGTCTCATAGAAAACCCTTTCCGGTAGTTTTCGTAGGCCGTACATTGTTGGTGCACCATATCGACAAGCGGTTTGATATTTTGTCACTGGGGAGCCCTCCGATATTTAGTGTGATAAAAGATATTCCAATGCCATTAAAGAGAGACATGAGTAGATTTGTGCATATTAAACACGACATTGCTGAAATTTTCTTTTTTTTCTTAAAAGGAGGTGGCAGTCACAAGCATTGCTTTACTTTTTTCATA
>JAQBSW010002986.1:30000-91681 GCA_029291075.1 Eudiplozoon nipponicum
TACGTTTGCTGCAATCAAAATATGAATTTCTGCTTGAAATTTATTTGACAAAAATGAAAAATATTTTCAATTATTAAAGTTCCGTGAATTTGGATATTTCTTTAAATCAAGTTTGCGAGCTTGAAGTAAACACCAATCCCATTGTATTTACTTCAAGCTCGCAAACTTGATTTAAAGAATTGTTACCACAACCCGCGCAATAAATTATTGTTTAAGTTGGATATTTGCTAGAGTAATAGAGACAAGAGACGAGACCCGCATATCTGATATTGCTTACCTTCTATATGAATTGCGATTAGGTCCTTGCTAGCTTGTTTGCCAAAATGAAGGTCGTAACACGCCAGTACGTGTTAATGACGATAGATTTACTTTGTTTTTCGACTGGTTATGTTCAATGTGATTAATTTTTATGTGAAGCTCGCAAATGTGATGTAAATAATCGTTATATATGTATCAACTGAGGTAAAAGCTAGCATGTGAAAACTAACCTATATTTATGCGATAAATATATTATGTAAAATTTAAATTTATTTTTAATATACTAATTGCCATTTTCTAATTTATATATTATTGTAAAATGATAATTTAGTTGACGTTTGATGTAAATAGCGCTTTATTATGTATGAGAAGACGCGGAATTCAGAAATGGTGTTAAATATCGATTAACTTCAGTTTCTTAATTCGGAAAATACTCCAAATGACTGTTAATCTAAAAAACTAAAGATTACTGTGCAAATAATTAAATTAAACACGGTTTCTTTGGAATTATTTTGATATTGGTCTCATTTAAGATAGAAAATTCATGTCGAATGTTGGCTATTATATATTCTGATAGAAGCAATGTTGTTTTGGGGCGTTATTGCTTTTGTTGCAAAAATTTTTGTCTATTTAATTTGTGCTTAGACTCGAAAATTATGCCAAGCTCATTG
The DNA here is from genome assembly GCA_029291075.1 of Eudiplozoon nipponicum. Classification (NCBI taxonomy): domain Eukaryota; kingdom Metazoa; phylum Platyhelminthes; class Monogenea; order Mazocraeidea; family Diplozoidae; genus Eudiplozoon; species Eudiplozoon nipponicum. The sequence continues at coordinate 30,930 of JAQBSW010002986.1, forward strand.
ATACTTCTTTCTGGGTTTCGCGCGGAATTTAACAGAGACATACCATCGAAATCAGTCAATAAATATTTATGGATTTTTCCGTTTCTTCTATTTGATTTCTGGTCTCTTCATATATGGGGCAGTTATTACATGTAGCTTTTAGTAATATTCTGGTATTATCTACATATATCCACGTGAAATTTATTGAGATTTTAGGTTAAACTTACTTTTATTGTAACAAGCTTGTTTGCTGATGAGTTCCCAATAAAGACGAAACCGGTCTACTGAATGCATTGCCTTTTCTAAACTACACAATTCTAGTTTATTCCGACAAATTTATGTACTTATCAAGTTCGCAACCTCGATTTTAGTAAATTTTATCAAACTCCGCGCATCCATTGTTTGTTAAATTATATAAATGTTCATTTCAATACCACTACTCCATCTAGTATGATGTCTGTTCGTAAATGACAGAATTTGAATGGTTAGTTGGAACTTTGGTTCCAAATGAATGCCATACGAGCTCCACCTCAAGAAAAAAACTAATCGAGATACATTAGTTAGTATTAAAATAGAAAATTGTGTGTAGTGTGCGGCAGGGTGGCTCAGGGGTTATAGCACCAGATTCCAAACAGACGTACCCACGTTCGAGCCCTGTCTGCGGCAAATTCTGGCCAGTACGTGATGAGTTCCCAATAAGGACGAAACCGGTCTACTGGATGAATTGCCTTTTCTAAACTATACAATTCTTAATTTATACTGACATATGTAAGTAATTAATGGGTCAGGTGCTTATATCAAGACCGCAACCTTGATTATAGTAAAAGGTTGTGGATTTGACTGCATTTTTCTTATGCGGGACAATTGATAGTACTCGTAGGTCTGTAAAATCTTGAATGATGTACATTGTGAGGTGCTCCGTTTATTGGCCTTGATTGATTAGTTCTCACTTGTCCCTTCTTCTTTAAGCCTTCCATTAGCTGCTTGTCTGAAAATGACGTAACAAGATTTACCACTCTTCTATTTCCTAATTTTCGAGACCTTATTTCCTGCCCCTGTAGGTTTAAAAAAGAAGGGACAAGTGAGAACCCATCAATCAAGGCCAATAATCGGAGCACCTCACAATGTACAACATTCAAGTTTTTACCGACCTACCAATGCTATCAATTGTCCCGCACAAGAAAAATGCGGTCAAATCCACAACAAGAGGGACAGCACTGTGCTAAAAATTCAACATATAGTATAAGGTTGTTAGCTGTCGGTTTACATACCCCTCATCTCCTATAGAAATATTTGCTTGCGATGATAAAGTGCGTTAGGGACAGAATAATATTGATGTCATCAACACAAAAATTTGCCAGTACATATCACTATTTCCGTTTTAATAGTTTCGAATTTTCGACCTCTACTTGATTTGCATATGATTTCCCGTTTATAAATTAGGCAGAGAAAACCGAACATGTCCTTACGAAACTTCGCAATATATCGGAAATACTAGAAGCAATCATTAGCAAATTATCTGTCACAAATAAATAAGATATATTGCTCGTAACCTTGTTACCGAATTATACCTTGTCCTTCAGATTTTTTAGTCTAAATTAATAAGGTTAATCAATAGAGCCGGTAGGTCAATGTTTCAATTTCCGCTCATCGAATTTTCTTTGGCTTATAAACATTAATAAATTAAATAGCGCGCCGATTTGTGTGATTTATTTTAATCAATGATGCGAACTTGAGAGAAACACTAATCCGTTTTTACAGAAAAATCAATATTTAATTAAAATGGGTTTTTATTACGATCACAACATTATTTAAATATTTGTTAAATTTCATTTAAGTAATCAGAAAAATTTTAATTTTAAATTATTCATTTCAGGATCTCTTTCGTGTATTGAGTGATATCGGTTTAATAATGAGAAATTGCGGTGGGCTAATTGGAATTTTAGGTCTAATTAGATGTCACAAATGCTCAATAAGAAGTTACGTATAACCAAAAAACATAAGCTATTTTTATTGAAAAATATTGGACAGGGTCACAGTCTCCGTACGCAAAGTGCACCAGTTCGAGCCTCTTCCGCAGAAAATTCTAGGCAGTGCTTGAAGAAATTCTAACAAGGAAGAAATCGATCTACCATATGGATAACCATTTCTACATTATATAATGCTTAGTCTATTTTAACAAATGATTTTTTTAATATCAAGCACGCAGCCTCCATGCAAAAAGATTAAATTATCAACTTCACAATCAATGACATTTTAACTTCTAGGAAAGTTTCCTTTAGTAAAGTACCTAAGAATTGTTAAATTCTGCAAATAATATGTAATATTTCGGATGACAAATATGCTGCATATGGAGAAAAAGAAGTTCAAATACCAAAATTAAGCAAACACCTAATACAAACTTGCATATATATTAGGTCTCCGCAACAAACAGTATTTAACTGTTATGTATTGAATTAAATGATGTCATGCTAACCGCGAAACCTGATAATTGATATCTATCAAGGCCAGAGTGTATGGATTTACTGGAGTAACAGGTGTTCAGAAATAGTCGTAATTCTCAATTTCGGTTAACTATAGCATACATTGATATCCACAATGTTGGTACCATATACCGACTCGGCAAACATAGTGTTAGTATCATGTACATTTTCGGGACTAGAATGTTGGTATCGGTTAATGACACAATAGCCGTATTGTAGTATCCTTTACAAACTCGGTATATATATTATAGAGTGAGTTAACATTGAAGTCGCATTTTCGAAACTTTATAAGATGTTAGCTTAGCTACTGCAGGTTTACACATTCGTCTAGGAGATTGTAACGTCCTATTATTTCACATTCCTCACCCAAATATATTGTGGTTAAAGGGCGTAATATCGGATCCTACTGATGAGCCGCCAGCAAGCACGAAACGTATGTGCATGAGATTATACTTTCCGTTAATGCTGTCTTTGGTTTATCCTTCTAGTCACAAATGAAATAATTTTTTACTAGGTTCACAACACATAACACATACTTGCACATATATTAGTTCTCTACAACAAACAGTATTTAACTGTTATATATTGAATAGAATGATGTCATGCTTACCGCGAAATGTGATAACTGATATCGATCAAGGGCAGAGTGTATAGATTTACTTGAGTAACAGGTGTTCAGAAATAGTTGAAATTCTCAATTTCGGTGAACTATAGCAAACATTGATATCCATCATGTTGGTACCATGTACCGACTCGTAAAACATAGTTTTAGAACCATGTACCTTTTCGGTACTATAATGTAGATAAAAGTTACTGAAAAATTAGCCATATTGTTAGTATTCTTTACAGACACGAAATACATATTATATAGAGTGAGTTAGGGTTGAAGTCGCATATTCAAGACACTGCTGCAGGTTTACACATTCGTCTAGGAGATTGTAGCGTCCTATTATCACACAATCCTCACCGAAATATATAGTGGTTAAAGGGTGTATTACCGGCTGCTACTGATAAGTTACCAGTAAGCATGAAACGTATGTGCATGAGATTATACTTTCCGTTCATGCTATCTTTGGTTTATCCTTCTGGTCACAACTGACCTAATTTGTTACTAGGTTCGTTACACCTAATACATACTTTCAAAATTAGACAAACAACGACTGCGCGGGTGGTGATAACAACTTTTTAAGTGCTGTTTTCCAGCTCGATAAAAGTACATATTACAATGCATTTAATTAGTTGAATAACATGGTAAACATGCCTTGATCTTCCACTTTTCTGATTAGTGTAGCACGCCAAACTATCGAAGATCAAACTCTAATGTATATATAAGGAAATTAGATGGGGTATATAGATCTCCTCACTAGTAAAATCAAATAAACAGTACTGGACTGGAGATTTAAGCTGAGCAGTTTCTTTACAGTCACAAAAATAAACTTATTTGAACATCTTGTCATAGGCGTAGAAGAAATACAGTTAAAAAAACATTTATTGTGTGGTTTTGATGATTTTTTAAAATTACGTATGCAAGCTTCATATAAATATCAATCCAATTGAATTAAACAGGTCGCATAACATAGGAAATCCGCAGTCAGGTTTATCTACTGACGTAATTCGAATTTCAATGATCCTCATCAGACAAGCAATAAAAAACCACAATTAATGCATGAGAAAAGCGACAATAGATATACAGATTATATCTCAAGTAAGCTTGCATACATTTTACTCGACTGGAAATATTCGTTGCATAATATCTATAACAGCTTTTGTTGCACATATATAGGAACTACAATTAATCTAACAATAAATGCGCAAGTGATGAAAATTATTATAATCATGTTTATGAACTGGATAAGTACAAAAAATTCCATTACATTTAGCAACTACGCTTCCGTTTCGAACTTCCGCGATCAGCATAGAAACAGAACTGCAGACTTCCCGACAAAGATCAAACCGCAATATATATATATATATATATATATATATATATATATATATATATATACTGCAAATATATATATACATATATATAGACATATATATAGCGTCCAGGCAAGACCACAAGCCCTCTCTCGACCAGACTGGACAAACATTCAATCGGATTGGCAAAATACCGAAGGGGAAATACAGCTGCATATACGGATAAAGAAATTTCGTAACAATATGAGCATTTAATACTGCGATCCGCATCTGCGCTGTTACCAAGTGCAGAAAACAAACATACGGAAAATGGGGAAACGAAAGACTACACTCGGAGAATTAACATTCGTATACGTAACAGCCAAAAATGCAAACAGTTGGTTAACTCACAGGACATTAAAACAAGAATGACCAGATCTCATACAACACTTTGCAATACAACGACAAAGACCTTTGCATGAAAACAGGCACACACATACATATACGCATACACACTTACTAATCAACCCGAACAAGAAATAGAAGTAAAACTGAGTCAGATTTGTTGCCACCCGCATAATCATATATATATATATATATATATATATATATATATATATATATATATATATATATATATATATATATATATATCTTTATTCATAAGGAAAGTAAATTAGATATGCAGTTCTCACTTATTCATATCAAGCATATTTTGTACTTGACTGGAAAGTTCGCCCCACTTTTGGCATACGTATACGTATATATAAGTAAAACAATTACACAATATTGTATTACCCGAGTGGTGATAGCTGTTGTGACTGATGTCAGATTTCTTATGTTCTGCTCCCAATTAAATGGAATGGGATTTGTTTTTATATCAAGCAAACTTGAGTAGAAGAAACGTTGTTCTTATTCACGCTAACGAAAATTGCGTTATTTGATAACTTATATAACTGTGGCGAATGATGTAAAAGTTACCGGTTCGGGACTGAATAGTAATCGTTTAGCTAATATTTACAGTCCATTACGATATATGTGAGATTACCGAAATGGAGAGCTGCATATATAATCTCGTCTGTCAACTTGCTGTCTTGCTCTCATGATGGTTGTCGAAGCTCGAAACGCGACTGGGATTGGTCTTTATAAGAACTCACAATTTTGATCTAAAACATTTTAGGAATACTATGAAAAATTGGTTTAGTCAAATATAATTATTTACATGGCTTTCTATTTTGTTGAGTGAATCAAAATTATTCGTAAAGTGTAACAAAGTTAGTTGATAAATAGTTCCGTGTCACGAGTTAGTAGCGCTTTTCGTAAAATTTGCAATATTAATCTTTCATCTGATTGTGCAAACTCGGGACTGTTAATGATGATAATGATGCTGTAACCCAGGCGCTCTAAATTCAATTTATTGGTAGTTTAGTTGTAAAATTGTTTGGCCGGATTGTAAAATATTGTAGAGTTTGTTGATTCGTGGCCAACCGAATAAAAATGCATGTTGGTAGACATTTTTAATAAATAAAACATTTGCCTGTTGATATATAAAAAGAGTTTCACATGCACATTTTAAATTTTAGAACATTCTTATGGCAGAAACATATTATCTATTAAAATAGACTATGCGGCCTGTTCTATAAATATGATTATAATTTGCTAGACCTATATAATTTAATATCTTGAATAAATTTTGGTTTATTCTGTTGACTTAGATATATATATATATATATATATATATATATATATATATATATATATATCATAATCCATTGTTCAATTCAGCACAATTGTTTTATTAGTGATCAATTTTTTACTGGAGTTTGCCCGTATGAAGCGCGTCCATTTAGTAAAAAAAAATACAATGAGTTATTATTTTATATTCACTTTTGCCGCTCGAAGGCTGCTTCCATCATTGTGCTGACTGCTTCATCAAAAATTCGTGCAGTTCTGCGAGGACTTTCTTTTGAATACACTTCAGCCTATGATAGGACAATTTGAGCGTTCCGGGCCTCAACGGTGGATATAGCCACATGTTTTCGCCCTCAGGAGTCGGCCTTGGCACTCTACTTAAACAATCAAGTGCGACAGCTCCTGGCCATCAGGCATTTTAACGAAAACTGTAGTGTGCTCTTATTCCACCCTTTCTACACGATAAGGACCATTATTTACAACCTGGAGTGCAATGGTCTAAATCTTTACGACCATGACATAGTTGCCGACCGTTAGACGAGGGCTTGTAGGTCGTTTTGCATAGGCTTTTTGCTGTGTGGCTCCCACATATTCCGTTAACTATTTTAAGCGCTCCTGAATATCGGCTATGGTGCATCGCTCATGGGATCCTGAAATTACGAGTTCACCTGGCAGTCTAATATGCCCACCATAGACCATGTTTGCTGGGGCGAATCCTGTAGCTTTTGATACTGTTAATCGCATGGCGCACTCGCAAAATTAATTTGTCTCTCCAGGATCTCGTTGTTTTGTGGCATCGACATCACAATACCTATTTTATCCTCCGGTGTGCTCGCTCAACCGTCGCGATTATCAGCGTTTGATAAGTGGCTGTGCAGGTATTTTTTATGCTTCGGTCCTTGCACCTCTAATTTAATTTTCTCGACTCAAATTGTGCCCCCTGATCGGTAACAATAAATAGTGGCGCACAAAATCGACTGAGCCAACGCTGTTCTAAGCACTTTTTAATCTTTTCTTGTGAGATTTTCTTTAGTGACACAAGCTCGACCCGTCGGGTAAGCCTATTGACCATGGAAAACACATAGGCTACCCCACCACGAGCAACAGGCAGTTGTCTTTCTATGTCAATATGCAGAAATTGGTTTCGTGGAGTGGCATTGAAAGCAATCTGGGTGACATTTTCTCTTTTTTGGCGTTTACAACGCTGACATATAGTGCATTGTTGGCATTTGTTTCAAAATCCTTTGGAAATGTCAGGCCAATAAAATTTCGATTTAAATATCAAAATGAGGCCCCGGCGCTGGAATTTCCCAATGTTTCATACCAGATGGCCATGAAGTCTGCTCGTTTTTACTCCAATACAAGCCACTGCACTATTTGACCTTCTTTTTGCAACAATAGGCCGTTTTGCAGGCTCAACGCTTTATATGGTGCGGTCAACACTGTGTCGTTTATTAACTGGTTGACTATTTCTTGGCATGTGGCATCAATTCGCTGTTCTTCAAAGACTTTCATAAGTGGCGAAATTTGCAAAGCGGAAGTTCTGACGCATTCTTGATGATGAATTGTTACGTGGTATTCCTCGAACTCTTCAATGGCCCGATGAACTCGTTTCTTCTCAATATCCAATGTTCACCAAAGCACAAGTGCTTTATGATCGCTAAAGACGTCTATATTCCTACTGATGACAAAATATGTAAACTTTCGTAGTGCCAAATTTTACGGTCAGTAATTCCATTTCTCTGCCGGTACAGTTTTGCTCTGCCTTAATGAGTGTGCGACTTATATATTGCGCCGGACGTCCGTCCATTTGTAACACTGCTCCTTTGAAATATCTGACGCGTCTGTAACAATTAACATACTACCTACAGGGAAAGTCAAAATAGTTACGTCTATTAATTTCTGTTTACATATGATAGATGCTTCTTGAGCCTCCTTCGTCCAAAGAAACAGTATCTTGACATTAGTTAACTTGACAAGGGTTGTTGCGTAACCACAATCCCTGCGAGATAAGATCTATAGAAATGTATCAAACCAATACACCGGCGTAGGCGTTTTCTATTATTGGGCACCATATATTTCTGCATTACCTGTGCATACGATTCTAATGGCATGCATCCCTCCACTGAGCCTGAGTGATCCAGTAACCGCACTTGACGACCTATCTAAACTTTTTCTGGATTAAAATGTAATCGTCATTCTACGGCATTTGTTCAACAATTTCTGCAGTCTAATACGTAATTGGTTATCAGTAGTGGCCCATATAATAATATCGCTAATGTAAGCTGTTGTACAAAATAAGTCGGACACGAAAGATTCCATCATTCTTTAAACACTTCGGTGCATTCTTAAGTCCAAATGGTACCCGAGTGAAATGGAAATCACCTTAGGGTACCTGCAACGCTAAATTCCGTCGGTCTTCCGACCGAACGCCAGTTTGCCAAAATCAATGTTTAAGTTCAAGCACGAAAAATAATTTGCCTCCCATTAGCTGTAGGAGCTGTTCACGAAAAGCCTATGTTGGATACGTATCAGGTTTAGTCACCGAGTTTAATTGCCGGAAATCAGCCGCCGGTCAGAGCGAACCATCCTTTTTCGTAACTTAAACAATGGGGGCTCGAAAAGCAGATGCCAATGGTTCAAGGTCACCGGCCTCTGTCTTATCTCGTTTTGCTCGAGTCGCTGGTAATATTTTTTTTTGGAGGAGCAGTATATACATTTAATGGTTCGTAACCTGCGTTTAATTCTAGCCATAGTTTAAAGCGGTCGACCGTCAGCCCTGGAAATTTGCTGCAATCAGGAAGCTGAAATATAAGTTTGCATTGACTTTAAAACTCTTTCCGCCACCTGGGCACACAACTGGTCTCTTCCCACACCTTAGGAGTAAAAATCGACTTTAAGTAATTCAGGCTTTCTGGCATTGAGAGGCGTATACGTTAATTTTGATAAAATATCGTCTTAACCCATTTTCTAATGAAATCATGTCCCAACTGGGGCGTTTAGATACCCGATAAAACTATCGAAATATGGTAGACATTAAAATTTATTAATAAATTCCTTTGTCCCATTCGCCCGCATCCATCGTCGACGCGACTGATAACTGATACAAATTTGCTATTGTTGGTTATAAGTTGTTCAACGGTCAAGTCATTGGTAATACTAACACATCAACTCCCGTATCTACTAGCATTATTACTGGTTGTCCGTTGAACAATTTTGAATATGTAACTTTAATAAAAACTCTTATGTGAGGCAACGTTTCCCATACTTCTTTTTCTAGGAAGGCCATCTGATTCTGAACACCTTTTAGGTGCTTTACTGATCTTTTCTCGATCTAAAAATCTATTCATCAGAAGGACTTATCTTTTGGGCATGATCCCGCCTAAAACTATTTCGATGATGCTGGATCCTATTTCTCCATTGACCTGAAAGTTCTCTAGGAGAACTGATTTTGCTGCCTCTATTGCGATGTATTTGGCGCAGTTGATGTCTTTATATATTGACTTAGCTTCGACGCCACTCGCTGCCGCTCTCCGTCCCGGACTCGCTTTTTTTCGCGGAGATTTCCACCCCTGCCAGATATTATAACAGAACTCATGCGTGGTGTCAAGCTGCCAATTTGTTGGTCATCATGAACTATGTAGAGCCTGGGATCTTTCTTCGTGCTCAGTATTTTGAAATATCTGGTAAAATACAGCAGCATAAGCATGATGTCCTCATGTGATTGCAACACGAACGAAGCCTCAGATAGTTTGGATAACCATCGCTTGATACGTGCCACGGTATCAAGAGGCATAGCACTCGGTGGTCGTTTGAGTCTGTACGATTCTAAAAGCAGCTACTGAGACCTGGCTTGGAAATGATCCAAAACTCGTCTTTTATATTCTCAGTACGTCAGATCTACAGGCAATTGTAATTGAACTGCAACTGTCAAGTAAACTATTTCCTGGCCATCCACTCCCACAATAGTTGCTTCTAATTAAAATTTATGCGCTCAAACAGTGGCTTCAAATTTTTGAACCACGACCATGGCCTTTCCAAATGCAAGTGTGCAAGCATAGGCTTAAATTCTGATTATGGTACGATAAAAGTCGTCGATTCGGATGGAGACACCAGCAATTGTTTGACTACTGCCACTTGGGCTCGGATGTCTAGCCGAAACTCCGCACTTGAAGTGTTTATTTTTATAGGCAATATTCTTAATAAATTTTGCGATCCGTCAGAAGCTATTGTTCAGCTCAACACAGATGCTTATTTTAAATCAGTTATGTATTCTGCTCGTATATAATGCGCCCAGTTAATAAAATAAATTATAAATATTTATTATTTTATATTCACTTCAGTGGCTCGAAGGCTGCTACCATCACTCTGCTGACTGCTTCATCTTTATTCGTGCAATTCTGCAAGGACTGTCTGTTGTATTCACTTTAGCCCTAGATAGGAACCTTTGTGTATTCTTGGCCTCAAAAGTGGATTTTGCTAAAATATATTCGTATATATATATATATATATATATATATATATATATATATATATATATATATATATATATATATATATACATCTATATATATATGTGTGTGTTTGTTTGTGTGTTTGCGTGTGTGTGTGTGCAAGTAAGCTATAACAGGATTTCTTTATGTTGCTGCTTCGTGTCCTATTGCATAGTTAATCAATTATTTTGTGCACCACTTGCAAAGATTAATCTCTCTATAGTTCTCTGTGCGGTTGTGTGCGTTGTTAATGATGATATTTATGCAGATTCTACACCTAATGCTACTTTCGTTTGTTGTCAGTAAAGTTTAGTGTTTGCTGATACTATTCTAACCGTTACTTGCCTTTGCCTGCATACTAGATTGTATTGGCCTGTGTTGACTTTCGTGGCTAGAAAAAACCCTTTTCTATTCTTTTGGTGGATTGTTTTATGATCAGGTGTAATGCTTCTGATTTTAAATAAGGTCATTTGTATAAGTGTAATTATTTAAGACCTTACTTTTTGCAGAATTGAAAATTTAATAAATTATTCATGTGCCTCGTTTGAAGACTGTGCTTTCAAATTGCTCACTTGTCTGATAATGCCTGGAATATCCTTATAGTGTTTTTCTGTTTTATTTTGGCCTTTTCAGTTAGTCAAGTGTATTATCGTACATAAGGTGTTTGTGCTACTGCCGACTTGTGTAAATATGTTATTAATTCTGTATTTTAAGTGATAGAGTGAGAGAGTTATCAATTGATCCAGCTCGATTACGGCATCAAATTTTCCCTTCAGATAATGAATGACAAAGTCATGATCCCCATTTTTCATCGAGTGCAATGACGAGAAAATTGTGATTTGAACATAGTATTACACAAAACCTCGTAAGTTTACTAGGCATTATAATTAATAAAATAACAATGCTCCAAAAATCCATACAAGAAACATAATAAAAAGCTTAACAAACAACTTATAATTGCGCTTCAAAGGTGGTTTACTAGAATCAATAATTTTGCGTTGCTTACATCGCTATCCGAAATTAAAAATTTTCCAATATTTTTACTAACATCACATTTAGCCAATAGATATCCAGGATGTTGTATACCATGGATAAAGGGAAACGTCCTCATAATCCAATTGAACAGTACTTGATTGTGCGGCTGGTGGTACCTATACTTTTAATCAATTTCACGAGCTTGAAATAAAACAAATCCCATTGTAATTAACCAGTCATCGAACAACATAGTAAAATACCGACAGTCGCACGTGCTTCCGCGTAATTAATAATTCACTAATAGTTACACTTTTATAAATTTGGCGACATCTGTAGGTAGTTCAAGTTCGTTACAGAATAGATGTTCCTCAGCCGATATTTCAAATACAATGTATGCGAGACTAATAGAAGTGAGGGCCACATATCTAATTTTGCTTGTCATATGTATAAATATTGTTTTGATCCACGCTAATCAGATTTAGGCGCATATAGCTCATTAGTATTCTTGCATGCTCGATGAAGATCCATTTCATTTAAATAGCTACAAATTTATTTACGTAAAATACAATTTAGAAAATTTATTTGTACTTCACTACCAGGACTAGAAAAAATTATTTCTCAAGTATTTTTTTTAAGCTAATAATTGTTACATTACGAAAATAGTATATTAACAATGAAACCATTTAAGGTAAAGAGAATGGGTTTTCAAATAAGATTTTACCTCAAGATTTGACTAATTATGCGAATATATATATATATGTTCGAAAATGCTTAAAGGTTAGGACCAAAAATGTATATTTTATCCAGCAAGAACAACAGTCTTAGCTACTGCTTATACATTCGTTTAACCTTTTGAATAAAATCAATTTAAATTTGAACACATATAATATATTCAAAGATTTGATATCTCGCTATAATCTATTTAGAAGATGCAAAAATGTTTACTTTAAAATAGTAAAATGTATTTATTCTTAGGTACATATAAATAAAACATTATGGGTTGATTTTTTTTATACGGTTTTAGCAGAATTGGTGACAGTTTCGACAAAAAATACTCATATATATATATATATATATATATATAGGCCAGCAATTATAAAGTGCATTAGCAATTTCACCGAAAAGTGTCATTCAATTTATTGAGCAAAATATTCAAATTAATGCGTATATAGAGTTTTTCTACCTTATCATTACACACCGTTTGTTTTCTTGTTAAACTAGTGATTTGTAACTGGAAATAAGCAACAATACTATCAGGTATAGAAGTACGTATCTTGCCAATATATTTGCGCATATAGACGCACATTTATCAGCGGATATTTCTATGGGAAAAACAAATTCATTCGTAAAAACGGTAATTGTTTCATATATTAAATCGGAGGTTCAGTGTGTGTTTTGTTTTCCACGTTAATCCCTAAAGGCTAAACGTTTATTAATAATTTATGTTGCAATTTACCCGAATATCGTGCCGTAATTAGAGTGAAGATCTAAATAAACAGCTGGTTAATTTTAGTTGTGCATTTAACCATATCAAACTTACTCTAGACCAGAAGAACTATTATTTCTGTTGGTAACAGAAATCCAACAGACCAAAAATTATTAGTTTTCCATAGTTTCGAAAGTAAAAAAATTGATATGTACTTTCAAGTTTTTTTATTTATATAATTAAATGAGCATTGGTTGCGAAGGCGATGATATCAATTACTTTATTCAAGGTTCGGATATACACACCTAGCCCATTATTTGCATACATTTTTCTGTATAAACAAAGCCTTTTATATTGTAGAAAAGGCAATACATCCAGTAGACATGTTTCATCCTTATTGGGAATTCTCGTCCGCTGCAAATTCTGGACAGTACCTGATGAGTTCCCAATACAGTCGAAGCCGGTCTACAGTATGAATCGTCTTTTCTTCATTATACAATTCATGGTTTATACTGCCGAAAGTGTATAAATAATTTGCACTTCACTGAAAATGTCAGATCTTCAATTTCTATTCGGTCATCAATAATGTATATTTGCAGCTTTCAACACAGTTATTTAAATAACACAATTTAAAAAAAAATGATTCTGCGGTAAGAGGGTAAATTTAATAAAATAAAATTTTTGAGATTAAGGCAAACACAAATCCTTTTGAATCTAGCCGGTTGTACAAAACAGATATGGCCACATTTATTATTTTAATATATCCTAATCACCATTTGATTTAAAACAATATTCTCTCATTCGAGTAATTAACCGTCTGGTCCATCGGCCTACGTAAGTTGATCGACAATTTGCGCATGTATATTGGTAAATAATATTTGATGTCGACATTAACGACTGTTTCTCTTTGATTGCTGGTAAATTCAGGTGTGTTACCCTAAATAATACTCGTAGTTTAGTTGCATTAAATGTGCGTGTTAATGCCGCTTCAACTTTCTTTTGTGCCATTCGGGAAACTGCATCCCCTTAAATGGGATGTTTAGGTAGACTGTTTTCTTTTCTGGCCCATAGTACGTCTGTTTCTGGTTAACTCTGGGATAGCCATTAGACATTAAATCGTTAATTGCTTTATTATATTCATTTTCTTTAGAATCTTGACAAACCAACCTGTCAATTCTTGAAAATCAGCCATGAAATTTTAATAATTTATATTGAAATTTCACAAAAATACTGTGATGCAAATACTGGGCAGACCAGGTTGGTTTATGGTAAATTGTTCTGTTTAATTGACCATTGGTTTCTTTCTTTAATAGTACATCTAGGAAATGCAGACGATCATCTTTCTCGAGCTCTGAGGTGAAGCCGATATTCGTATGTGCTTTGTTGAAAATTGGAAGCAGTGTTCGTGATTGCGACCTGTTCTTAAGGACAAGAAAAATATCATGCACGAACCGTATATATTGAGCACATTTACTTGTGTCACTTTTTAATGATGTGTTCTCTAGATGCCCTAGAAAATTCTCAGCCAACAATGGAGATAGGGAGCTCCCAATTGCCACACCATCATACTTCTTATATCATAATCAAATTAGAAGAGTTTTCATGTAAATAAGGAAAAATAGAACTGCGATTTACCGAAGCCGATAAATGTTGCATGTAGCGAGGTGTCTGTTCTATTATGTGTAATTGTGGATAGTTAGTTGGAACTTCAGGTCTAAATGGATGCCATATATGTTCCACCTAAAGTAAAGGCTAACCGAGATACATTTTTTGATATATAACTGAAAATTAGATGTAGTATACGGCAGGGTGGGTTACTGGTTAGAGCACCGGATTCCGAAACAGACGCGACCATGGCTGAGCCCTGTCCACGGCAAATACTTGTCAGTACGTAGTGAGTTCCCAATTATGACGAAACCGGTCTACTTGATGAATTGACTTTTTTAAGTATACAATACTTTGATAATACTGAAAAATGTATGTTCATAAGGGGAAAGTGTTTATAGTAATTTCGCAACATTGATTAAAATAAATCACGCATTTGTTATCTTTAGCGAACTGAAAAATAATATATGACTGAACTGAGCATCAATTAGTAAATTTAGCACGAGCCCATATGCATGTGTAATTGAATGTGTTTTCTTTTATGTTAATGACTGTGCGGGAGATATCTCCGTAAAGTATCATTCTACAGTTTTAAGCAAAATTTAGAAATCATTCCCTATGATTATATTGCCGAGATTTCAATAAAAAGAACGATTATTTTCATTTAATGTGAGTGCTAGCGAATATATATATATATATATATATATATATATATATATATATATATATATATATATATATATATATAGCTTTTTTAATGATTACAGTATGTTTAAACAAATGTTATGTATTGAATTGAAAAGTTAACTTATGATTTATTTATATATGTAAGCTTTTTTCCTAAAGTACAGATGGCAGAATAATTTAATGGATCGCTCGAGCAATCAAACATTTGAATTTTTTTGAATTTACCTTTGATTTCGTGTCAAGTTTTGCAGCCCATTAGCATGCAAATATATATATATATATATATATATATATATATATATATATATATATAAACTAGCTAAAACTTTGAAACAAAATCTTCACCTCCACAGGTTAGCGATGCGTCATTGATTTAGTAACAAATCTTGTTAAATTTAAATTCCAGGACGTGGTGTCAAATAACAAAATGGTGTATAACTTAGTATTCAATAATTAAAATCAAATTGAAATTATTCAAAATTACATTGAAATTTGTTAAATTGTCACTCTCCTACGCAACACTGAGCTCATTATTTAACTTGCATGCTGACATTTATTTTCTAAACTAACAGAGTTATCACTGCTGACAGATTATGTACACATAACAATGGGTTTCTATTAATGTCGACACCAAACGATTAATAAATCGCGTATTTTCAAATATTTAATACATTTATTACCGGGTATGAACTTTAAAAGCGCATCGTATTTAATTGAAATTTTGATTAAGCTAACTTTATTTTCAAGAAATGGATAAAACATGCGCCCGTTTCTTATAGCTAACGATAGAAATATTAAATTAAATATTTCTTGTTCATTCTGTCCCATGGTTAGTGAATTTTCAGGAGCAAAATGTACAGAGGAACTAGATTTCCATCTAATTTAACGGAGACGAAATGACGTACTGTTCTGCCACTAACTTCGTTAGCAATATATTTCAAATTTAGTTGAACTGTTAAATGACTTACGGGTATTCTGCAAATCTGTTTAGAAAAGCATTCGCCTATAATTTCATTTTATCGTCTATTTTGATCAATATAAACATAAATAGAACTAAGATATTTATTAAGTATTTAGACTTTGAGAAGAGCAATGCACAGAAGGTGAAAAAACCTAAGGCATTAC
This sequence comes from Eudiplozoon nipponicum, assembly GCA_029291075.1. NCBI lineage: Eukaryota > Metazoa > Platyhelminthes > Monogenea > Mazocraeidea > Diplozoidae > Eudiplozoon > Eudiplozoon nipponicum. The sequence goes on from JAQBSW010002986.1 coordinate 47,294, forward strand.
ATTTGAAAAATGTATGCTATGGTTTATGCACCTTAGTTAAATAGAATTGTTGGACAATATAAGAATGATATTATTTGACAATAATAAAAAACGCTTGACTTTTATTTTGGAAATGAAGAACTAATTGCAAAGACAAGAAGAAATACTTATAATAAGAATAATAAATATTAATGTTTAATAAAAAATCGATTTTTGACTATTCCTATCAATTAAATACTGTTTTGTTCCCATCAATGTTGCTACTATTAAATTCGATTTGACATAATTAGAAAATTATCTCATAGATATTTAGAAATTTTGGCGATTACGTGACATTACAACATATTACTTATCTCATTTTACAAGTTTATTTTGGACTTTTATTCTCACGCTTATATTTAATTTTATATTCCTGTTTAATTAAAGGTTGCTGAATGATATTATTTTGGACATATTTGTAATTAAAAAGCATGTATTAAAAGCAACTAAACTAATTGTAAAATCAAGAACTTATGCCTAGAATAAAAGATATAAATATTCATATTAAATATGAAATCGGTTTTGGACTACTCTTATCATTATTTTTACTATTAAAATCGATTTGAGATGAATATAAAATAATTAACTCATGGGCATTTAGAAATGTTTGCGAGTAAGTAACATTAAAACATCGAACTTAACTCATTTCACAAGGTCATTTTGGACGTTTATTGTCACGCTTATATTTATATTATGTTATATTCATGTTTAATTAAATGCACCTGAATGATATCATTCTTGATATATTTGTAATTAAAAATCATGAATAATTAGCAGCTGTATCATTATGAGTTGAAAGTATTAGATTCTTGTTAACTATGGTGTTTTATGGATTTTAAGTTGTGCTATTCCATTTCATGAATTATAATCTATCACATTATATTTTACAACCTGAGAGATCATACAAAACAGTAAAATATGTGGGAAATATTGACCGTTTATATTTTCAAAATATCTATTTGGATAACTCAGACATTATACAATGGATATTAATGAATTTTAGACACGCCCTCAATAATTATTTAATTTAAGTTGATTTAACGGACATGATATAACCGGCAGTCACATTATGAACGCGAATTTATCATTAGAAACTAAGAATTATAGAACATAAAATTCATCCAGTAGACTGCTTACGTCATTATTGTGAACTTTCACGTACTGTCTGAAATTTACCGCGGATAGGGCTCGAATTTGAGCACGCCTGATTTGGAGCCTGTTGCTCAAATCACTGACCCATACTTGTTATTTAGATTTAATAAACATTATTTACATAATTCTTATCGCGAGTGTATAGAAATTCTACAGGCTTCATTTCAATCAACTTACATTAGAAGAAACGAAATTTTTTGTTTGATTGTATATATATATATATATATATATATATATATATATATAATATAATGGTAATTTATAATTTTTTTATTAAACTTTAATTTTGGGATTAAATATACATTTCAAATCTGCTTACTTGAAATATTTAATAGAATAATGTGTAAAGTACATTGTTTGAATGTTTTCCAAATTATACGTTTGAGGTTTCAATTTCAGTGTCTGCGCGCTTAAAATATATAAAACTTGTTGTTGGACATTTATTTGCTAACAATGTACTTGTTGATGTTTCTAAAAGTTAAATAGTTTTAGACCGAAGTGACTAACACTGACATCTCATTCACTGATTGCAAATCACTTGATGGTAAAAACGTAGTGGAAGAGGAAGGTTATTTCCAAATGTTATAAGGTAAGTAAAATTTACATCGTGATAGTTAAAATTTTCAGCACTAAAATTAGGTATTTTCCATATTGTTAACGAAGATTCGAAAATTGCCATGCTTCATTATGTTTAACCTATATGTAGCACAATATAATACGTTTTGGTTAAGTGATCTCCAGCTTCCGAAATGTGTTCCGCTACGTCACATTTGATGGGTGGAACAAATCTATCAAAAATAATTTTCTTCGTTGAGTGCTAGCTTGATGTTCAATCAAACTACTTTCTTGTCGAAATACGTCAATTAGTAAAACACTTGTGGTTGGGTGCTTAACCTACCAGACTTGTGCCTTTTTAAGATAATCTTTATATAAAAATTACAAATGTTGACTAGTAGGATGCGAATATTTGATAGTGTTATTGTACTTGCTAGAATTTCATCTATTTGTAGGAAAATGCGGATACACAATTTATATTCAATTACTTTTATTTTTTCGCTAACTTGACATATTTTATTATGAGGAATTTATCTGGATGCGTAATAACTAGCAGAATATTTCATATTACCTCGAGTTTTTACTTAAAACTGTGCTCTGATCATATTCCACCGCTACTTTTCGCTTAGTTTAACACCAAACTCCCTTATTTTCATTAGGTATGTATTTGCTCTAATGAGTGGACTGTCCCGTAGGTCGTATTTTCTTCTATGTGGCACGCGATATACCGCCATCAATTTCACGTTTAATTTGTTTGTCGAAAACTATCTGCGGTTGTTTTATTCTCCTTCAGATTAAATTAGATTTGGTATTCATTCTTGATTTATTTTTCAAACTTTCTTGATGTTATCTATTGAGGTTTTAACGACCGCTGCTTTGTTTGTTGGGTTAAACCATGTGGATTACTGGTTACGCATATGCTTGTCTGTCATCAATTATAACGAGAAATTATTTGAATTTAAACTAATCCTTAAATGTATAGCTAATTTTTACAATAAATGCGCATGCTATTTTGCAAGTATTAGGAAATTTGAAGTCATTTTTTTGTTTGGCGATGAATATAGTTTTGCGTGGATTTTTGATGCTTTTGACAAATTTTCTAAACACTTATTAGTAGCAGGTGTAACTTCAACGGCATACTTTTTAGTCTAATTTTGACGAAACTGCAATCTTTTCAAACCATACTTGTCTTCGTACACAAGCTACACTAAAATAGGCCAGTATAAACAACAGACTAATTTGAGACAGTTAATTTTTTTCCTACAGTAAGCACTCCCGAATAATAAATCACGCACAGTTCACTGCTTTCAGAATGCGACATAATAAATAAGCGCCAACCACAAACAGTCAAATCGCACGAAAAAAATTTGACAAAGTTGTTACATAGTCACTTTTTCTGCTACCCATGGAAGTCTCAGGGATGTTATCTGTTTCTTCGTTCCAGACAATCAGCTCGTGATATTCTTCGCAGACAGGTATATGCGAATAAATGCTGTTTTAGCGTACAACCAATAAATCAATTTAAATAACATTGGCTGTGCGGGTGGTGGTAACAATTCTTTTAATGCAGTTAGCGAGCTTGAAGTAAACACCAAGCACATTGTATTTAATCAGTCTTCAGACAACACAGCAAAACTACCGTCAGTCCCAAGCACTGACGCGTATCGATCTTCAATGATCATTATCAGAGTACGACGGGAAACTGTCTGCCGTGGTTCAAACGTCATTGAGTATATATGGAAAGCAAAATAAGATATGCGGCTCTCATCTGTAGTGGAGTACAATGTATTCGAGACTACTAGATGTGAGAGCCGCATATCTAATTTTGATTTCCATATATGTGAAAAGCCGTTTGAACCTCGCCAGGCACTTTCCCATCGTACTCTGATAATTATCATGGAAGGTCGAAACGCGTCAGTGCTTGCGACTGGCGGTAGTTTTGCTATGTTGTCTGAAGACTGATTAAATACAATGTGCTTTGTGTTTACTGCAATCTCGCTAACATGATTTAAAGAACTAATAAATGACACAAATTGAATGAAAAATTATAAGTGAACGTAATGATATGTATAAATTCAAATATTTTTAATAGTCGAAATACTTTATTTAAAACGCTCAAGAGGGTTATTCGATCAGAAATGTCTCACAAATAGTCCGCTTGATTGCGCAGTGGTCAAAATTTGTTTTTTTGCAAATAAATTTTAAATACTTCATAGTGTATAGTTTATAGGATTTTCCCTAACCGATTTGGAATATATGCACATGCATCATAAGCCAGGCGTAAACGTGATTCTTAATGTATCAGGTAATATGTTTTTATAAATTATTAGTTGAGTTATTTAAGTGACCGTCGGAAAATACGTAAATGAAAACTGATTGAGACATAGTGTAGTAAATACTGCACTCGTGTGCTGAAGAACATTTATCGCACATAGGTAGTTGTACATTACGCCGAACTCGCATTCTCGCCAAGTATCTGTGAAAACGCACGTTGGTCAAATCAGCTTAAAGTTCGCAAATGAAAGGCATTCCTGTCGACTTAACGCATCGATCTTCAATGGAAGCTACAGACTTGTTGAATAAATTAGCGAAACACTTGAACGTAACCATTTTTGGTACTACATTACAATTGTTTTTTGTGTATTCTATGGCAATTTAAATTCCGCGCAGTGGTGTGGAAGTAACGCGATTTATCTATTATAAATGTCGTAAAATCAATTTTTGTAACGATTCATTCGTTAAGTATTTTGTGCGTATAGATTTTTAGTTTCTCTAGCATTTTTAAATTGTCACATTTCGAATAAAAACTTCGCTTTCAAACCGCGCAACCCCATGCAAAACTGATTTGAATGACGCATTGTAGTTTACTTAACTTAAACTTATATTATTTACAACTGAATAGCAAACACGAAGTAAATTTATTGGGAAATATGTTCAAAAAAACAATGCACATTGTTTTAAATAGCGGCGCAATTTTTTGTATGTTCCCCCTTCTTTAATTAAAGCATGCTATGTCGCTGAGTTCAATTCCACTGTTGACCTGGAAAATTGTAAAAAACTAAGTTTAAGTATGTGCTTCACAAGTCTTCAAACATAGAAAGTTATTTACAGAAAAGGAACAATTTAAGAAAAAACATCGCCAATAGCCGCCGATATTCTAATTCTGCATTGAATATTTAAATTAATGGGAATAATTTCCTAATATTAAAAAACGCAACGATTTTTGTCTATCGGCGGGGTTAAATTTGCCGTTCAAACATACAAAATTCAGATTTATTTTAAACGTCCTTTATAATTGTCGATACATAAGAAAAACTTTATAGCTTGTTCTTTATGCATCAATCTTCATATTATACAAAACATAAATTGCATGGTATTTTCTATGATGACCTTGCACAAATTCGTATCAAAGTTTTTGTAAATACCCATCACTAATTATATAGCTGTCAGTAAAATTATGCATTTTACCTGTATGAATTAATTCCAATACCACCTTCTTGTTTCATGTAACTTAAATGTTAAAATCTTTGTTAACACAACAAAAATATAAATGCATTATCAATACATTTAGCAAATTATTTATGTCGATTTTATTTGTTTATGATATAAAGAAAAAACACTTTTTTTTGAGGTTCAGAAACTTATTTCTACACAAAATAAATATTATCAAATAAATATACATTTCTCAATTGGCGCAAATTCGTTTAGAAAACATGCATATTAGTTTTAAAATTAGACAGTCTTTGATTGCGCGTGGGTGTTAAATTATATCTCAAATGTCGCGCATCATAGCAAAACCTTAGTCGTTTACAGTTGTTGACGCGTTTATGGGTTTCGAGATCCATCAACGACGGCAAATTGACCAACCAGGATGAAACCGCAAGGTAGATGTTCGTCGTTCTCTGATGATGATCATGGAAAGCTGAAAGGCGTCAGTTCGTGTTACTGACGATAATTTTGCTATGTTGTGCGACTGGATAGATACGATTAGATTGGTGACTATCTCAAGCTTGAAAACGTGATTTAAAATATTTTCCTCACCAACAGCACAATCAATGATTGCTTAATTGTTTGCAAAATCTGCAAAAAATTCGTGATCGTGATTGCATAGAACAAGTTCAGGCCTAATTTCCAATCAAGTGCATTGTACGCAAAACTACTAGACGTAAGAGCCGCATATCTCATTTTTCATGACTTATACATGAATTGCGATTTGTTTCTCATTCGTCATGCACTGCTAAAAATCGTGGATAGAATTACGACAGCAAGTGTGGCGGACGGTATTTTCGCTCCATTTAGAGACTGCTTATATAATATTGGGTAGTGATTTACGTAAGCATGCAAACTTTTTAAAATATAACTTGGGAAGAAATTCGGACAACTCTTAAATCGAGTTTGCGAGCTTGAGGTAAACACTAATCCCATTATATTTAACCAGTCATCGAATAACATAACAAAACTACTGGTTAAACAGAATGGGATCGGTGTTCACTTGAAGCTCGTAAACTTTATTTGAAGAATTTTTACCACCACCCGTGCAATCAATTATTGTTTAAATTCGGCTAATGTTTTTCTCTCATATAAATTAAAATCAGAATCGCTTAAGTATATTTGTCGAATTGCATTGTTTTCATTTTACGTGAAAACCTCTAGCATTTCTATACCACACCCAAAATATCGGACGTGTACGTTTGAGAATAGCTCATTCATTACAAAAAATCAATTTAAAATTGATGCATTTAAGGCATAAATTTGTCTTAATAATGCTTTGGACACAGAATTAAAAAGGGAATATGCTCAAAACAACTTACGTTTAATTGAAAAGTTCAGCTGGCATCAATGTATACAAGGCAGACATATTTTTATTGCAGTTTCAGACGCGAGTGAAAATGCACACGTCAGAATAAATTGTTTTAATTTACTGGAGCCATTGCAAAGTGATTAATCAAATTTTACTAAACAAACAAATAGTGTCGTTATAAGCAAATAAAAGCCAATTGTGTTCCAATTTGTCATTATTTACTAAATATTCGGGTAAAATATGCCCAGTCTATGCACTACTTTGAACACTCCAAGAATGAAAAAATCCTTTTTAAATTAAAGTCAGATGTTGGAAGCACAAAAAAAAATTATTCATTATCAGCACATAATCATAATTGTAATGTACAGTATCTTCTAAGCCCGTGGAGAAAAAACTCTTATATTCAAATGGAATTTGAGTACAGTAGCACTCACGGAAATATCAATGGTTCCTAACAGTTCAGTTATTGTGCGTTGTTAAAAGGCAATCATTATCTTTATTAATTTGATTGGTTTATATTAAAAATCCAATAGAATTTGAGCAGTATTTATCATAGATATGTACAAAAGAAAATAAGCTGTATTTAAAAATATTTTTTACTTATATGAACGATATTTTTGTTTGAATTTCTTTGAAATAAATCATAATTACTTGAGGAATTACTTTTTACAATTAATTCTGCATTTCCAATATCTCATAAAATTTGAAAACAGATTCATTGGAATCAGATAGCAAAGCCAAACCGCAGTCTAAATATGTGAAAATATTATACATAAAAGTAATTTTATTTGTTTTTAATAAATTTACCGTAATTTTTATAGCGCAGAATACAAATTAATTTAGTGGTTTTACTTTGTGACTTCAAATTTAATTGTGAAAATTTTCATAAAATCAAACATTTTCGTGCCAAAGTTAATCGCAATTTCCATATACCTCATCAGTTAATCGTGCAAATACTCATTCCTCCAACTACAAAGTCGAGCCCCATGATATATTATTTCAAAATCCAGATTTTTATTCTTATTTATCCACCAACGCTAAAATTTATAAAACTTCAGTTGAGAAAAAAATAACAGAAATAATAAGGCTTCTGGTCTAAGATAAATAGAACTTAAAGTTTATTATGTTAAAAAGTTTTTTGTTTTAAAAAAGGTTTTGTATTTATAAAGAGGACAGACGACAATTTATATACAATTTCAATTAAATTTTAAGTTGGGAATATAATGATTGCAATATTTTATTCATAAATAAATCATTATCATTGGCATATTTGCCAAAATGACGTTTTTATCTTCAAATGCGCACTTTAATTTTAACAAACTTATGTAAGGAATTCATGTTGAACTCAAATAGATTCGTGATGTCTTATTTTTATATTTGAACTACGTTGGAGTGAGAAAAATATCTGTGAAAAGTAGATTAAATTATATCTCATTTCATCATAAAAATTCCAAATATTGTTTTGCTTTGACATGCGTAGTGTGTTAAAAGACTTTGCTAAAACGAACTATGGCGATAAATAATAAAAAATAATTGAAATTTTTGCATTTTGTATCTAAGACATTTAGTTATAATAAACCGGTTCCGAATTACTTTTAAGAATTGCTTTTGAATAGTTAAACAATAGTGTTTTATTTACGTAAATTTGAATTGATGAAACTTAATGCTTCGATAGACAGTATAAAATAAAACATCAATTGAATAATTCAAATAACCAAAATATTTCTCTTTAATTTGAATTAATTAGTTTATGTAGTCTATCCTGTTGTCAGGATTTGTTTTGTCGAATATAATATGAAATAATTAAAATTGTGTTATATCGTGATTGGCGTTCCTTTTGACAAATGAGGATAGAGTATAGCAGCGAAAGACAACTTATGACTGTCACATAACTCTCTAGATTGAATGAAATCTTGGTGCTTAAATCGATACAAGGATGTTAAGTTTAGCTAAAAGTACGAAATTTCTTGTGGGTCGATTGAAAAAAGATTCACTTGTGAATGGTAATAAATAATATTATATTATATCGAAACTATAAGACTTAAATGCTTTTGCAACAGGTATTAACTGATTTAGATTTGTCGAAAATGAAAACAACAAAATAGGCGATGCATAATTTATAAAGTCATGATAGAAAAAATGAGATTTTCACATAATTACAGACGGGAGTTGTGACCAAAATCGATGAAATAGAAACGTAGAAACCGCAATAATAAGCAAGTATAAAATATGAAGATTTATTATATAATAAAATTTCTCTTTAATGATGTTACATATTGCACGCAATTTATGTTTCAAATTCGATTAACCAAGCTGTTCTCATGAACGTCCAATTTATAGTGAGTTAAGTTTCAAAGAAATAGACATTAATAAGAAGAACTTTAATGGACGGTTACCGACATCGACAAAATCCACTTATCGACATATGAAAATTGCTGCTTTAATTTCATAGAACATTGACATAAAACGCTTTTTTGTTATGCTGCATTAAGTTTAAATGTTTTCTTCGTTTATGATGATCTACTGTGCAAATTTGATGACTGCGATCTGCTCGGACCACCAGGATCTTGTCACCAGTGTTTAAAGTGACGTCAATAGGATGAAACTGTCCTATAGTAACTGATACACATCTGCTGCCTTAGTCAATTCCCATGAAGAGCGAAAGGTAATCAATGTAGTATCATCAGATTCAAGGCCATGTGTAGTGCATGAAAGTTGTCCGGATAGCTTTTACAAGTTTCATTCTTTCACGACCATAGCTGCTAATTATGGTACGCTTTTCTTCATATAGAAAATTTGTCTGTCTTCGAATCAAGAAAAGGACACAAATTTGTGACAGAAATGATACCAAAAACGAGACTGCTTCAAACGCTAATTTGCCGTATATAAACAATCTTATCCTACATATGTAATAAGTATAGCATAAATCGCAAAGAAACATTTAAGCACAGCTATTATATGTATATTTCAATGAAAACGAAACGTTGATTTAAAAAATAAGTGGTGGTTTCAAAAGGTAAATTGAATACAATTACTTATCACAAAAAGACGCTAACTCTTAAATACTGACTCAAGGATGAAAAATTATCAAAGAATATTTCATCAATCCGGACTTCAGAATTTAATACGACAAAAATACTTGCCCACCTTTAGTTGACAACGGTTTTATACGTGCACATTTTTATTAATTCATACAAAAAACTGAATGAGACGCATTGTTTTACTTACTAACCTTAATCTTTGCTTAAATCTGCTTTTATGAGCATTGTACTGTGAAAGTGTGATTCGAGGCACGATGATGTTTCGGGAAATTAAGAATCAAATCGTTGCCATTCAACGAACATCAGATCATACCTCGTTTTCAGTGGTTGGTATGAACGATGTTCAAGTCTTCCGAAGAAAAAAACGAATTCGAACCCAGCCAACAAGAAGACGGACGCGATGCGTGCTTGGCAATTTGGATCAATCGGATCACTGCGTAACTGGTAGTACAAAGCGACAACCCGCGAACTCAAATCGCAGAGAATCAAGATGTGTCGCTCACTTTGCGCAACCATTCAAGAAATATCTGACGTCAGCCACAGGTATCTATTTTATTTTGCCTTGAGTTCCGTTAACTATAGCAAAGAAATGCTGACAATATATTTTTAAATCAAAGTTTCGAAATTGATAAAAACACCAATCCCTTTATATATTTCAGTATAAATAAGAATCGGGAAATGTAAGAAAAACAATTAATATAGTCACTTACAATGTATGTAAGACTACTAGAGGTGAGAGCCACATATCTAATTTTGCTTTCAATATATATGCAATGCGGTTTGATCCACGCTAATCAGTTTACCGTTGTACTCTGATGATGATCATGAAAGGTCGAAACGCGTCAGTGCGTTGCGACAGGCGGTATTTTTGCTATGTTGTTCGACGACTAAGTAAATACATTTGGATTGGTGTTTATTTCAAGCTCGCAAACTTAATTTGAAGAATTAATATAGAAGACAGGTTTTTTTCTTTATTGGGACCTCTTCACGTACTGTCCAGAATTTTTCGCAAACAGAACTCGAACATTGGCACGTCTGTTTCGGAGTATGCAAACTTAACAACTAGGCCATCCTGCCACATAATAACCAAAATTTTCAGGTATATACTATACATCATTGTTCGGTCTTTTCCTTAGGTGGGGCCTACATGGAAGCTCTCTTGACCAAAACGTCTAGTTATACACCACCAATCTGTCATTATTGAATTCCAATATTTAATAGACCATTTATATAGTTAATTGATCATTGATTTTGAGGACTTTGATGGCAATTAATAAAATCAGGGTTTTATACTTGGCATAAACACTAATCCCTTCATACAAGCATTTTCAGTTTAACATAAGCATCCGATAATGTACAGAATGAAATTCTACCTGTTGACCAGTGTCTTCCTTAATGGGAGCTCTTCAAATAATGTCTAGAATTTGCAGTCGACAGGGGACGAACCTGGCCACATCTGCTTTGGTGTTTATGATTCTTTCCACTAGGTCATCATTCTGCATGCTACACAATTTTCAGTTATATACTTTGTCATGGTTTTCGTTGACCTTTCCCTACCATTGAATGTCTTTCGGACTTTGATTGAAAAATTATCTGATGTTTTTCCTGCAATGTTTACGCTTATTTTTTTTTCTTTTTTATTTTATTGTAATTGATTTAAATTTACTTTTTTTTAAATATCCAAATGGACAATATGAGCGAAATTCTTAATAACAAATTTATATTATTCAATCTATTTTACACCCCAATGTTACACAGTTGTCTAAATGGTGCTAATGTAACTTTGCTTTTTAAAAGTTCCGTAAGATTCTCAAAGTCATTAAAGCATTATACCCTCGTTATTTATTGTTAAGCAAAAATCTATAATATGAAATTTTTTTCGTAATACTTTTTTTAATTGTGTGCTTCGATGGCGTATTTCGTCAAGTATAAGACATTAATTTTATTTAAATAATTTTTTATCAAGCAATCGACAAAATTTGACGGAATGTACTTTTCAAAATATAATGTCTTGGCGTAAACGATATTTTTTTTATTGATAAACACTAAGTAACCAGAAAAGCTAAATTTATCTATAAAGAATCTATTTTATCTACGTTATGTATTCTCTGTTTTGTGCCTGCGAACAAAATCGGATGGTCTGTTTTCATGGCTAATAAAAGGAGAATAAGAAGGAACAAATTTGGATATTCATTTACTTTTTAATCAAGTTTGAGATCTTTATATAAGCACCTGACGAATTATGTACAGACATTTGTCAGTATAAACTAAGTATTGTCTAATGTGGAAGAGGAAATTCATCCAGTAGACCGGCTTCTACTTTATTGGGAACTCATCACGTACTTTCTAGAATTTGCCACGGACAAGACTCGAAATTGGTTACTTCTGCTTTGGAATCTGGTGCTCCAACCATTAAGTCACCCTGTCTTATAAATGTGTAAGGTAAGAGACGAGGTAACAAATTTACAATTTCATCTGCATAATGCAATTAAATATTATAGAATTTCTCACCACGTATGTGAAATGTATTTAAAATTTCAAATATTTTTCGTGAGCATGACCTCGCGTAATGCTTTAGTGTGAGAATTATCTATCCAGGGTTAAAAGCGATCAACGAACTGCGCAAATAAACATAAGGATAGTAAACTCTGTATTAAGTATAGCCTAATTGATTAGAACTGCTAACTTCCAGCATCATGATTAAAATACAGTTGACTAAAGTAAATAGATAAAGTGAATAGCATCAAACACAAGAGCAGAGGTTACAATCAAATATTTAAAATAATCAATAAATTAGTGTACCTCGAGCGCCAAAGCAAACCGACACGTATTTCTTTGTAGATATAAGAAATATTTTGCGATTTAAGAAAATTGAAAGTAATTGGGTTAAAATGTATCACTTATTCTCAATGTTTGATAGAAATTCAGACAGTGAAATTTCTGAAAAATATGTTTTTTTACAAATATTGGCAATAATTTAGAACAGGTCGTTTTGTTTATGTTGCAATAAGAACACTTACGAGGTTTGCAAGTCTGGATGAGTTTCACTATCTGATAAAGAGACCATTGCGCACTGACACGAAAACCTGTATCACTTTATTTTTGGATTTTCATGATTTTAGACTGTATATGCCGAAACAGAATGTGAAAGAACCGTACGAGATATAACCAATTAGGAGCGAAGCATTCACTTAACAATGGAGGGGGGGTTCGACTAAGACGAGTGGAAGAGCAATTGCTGCTCATGAGTATGTGCTAAAAAAATATTGATCGCCGTTTAGAATATGTTTAGCACTTATTCTCAGTGGATGCAGCAGCTTGTGGAACATTTATGGAATCTAAATTTGGGGTGAGAAGTTTGGCCCTTTTTGTGTTATGATTCATCCAGTGCAGCAGGAACACAACATTTCATTAGTTTATTAAAATTTAATATGTTTGTAAAAAGGTTAAATTTTTTCTCCAGTTTAAAATCACAGCAGCTAAGAATTAATGGATTACATGAATTTTTAAAGCGTAGTTTAATGGGTAATATAATCAGAAATTACTACAAAATATCCGAGCTAACAATTAATTAACCATAAGTTTGTGAACTTGCTATAAGCCCCATTACCCTTTAATCTAACTAATCGTATATCATGACACAACTTACCTGAAATGAGGGCTGTTTTTCTACGTTGTGCGACTGGTTAAATCAAATTTTAGTAGCGTTTAATTCACTTTTACGATCTTGATTTGAAGAGTTGTTATCATCACCCACAAATCAACGACTGTTTAAAAATATTTCTGTCTAATTACAAATATCGGCACCAAGTCTTTTAATAAGGAAACAAGAACTTGAGCGAAAGTTCATTCTAGCAAATTGACTTGTTAAACCGAAGATTTAATTGTGTACATTTTCTGATTTACCTTAACCGATTAGCATAAATTTTTTTTAAATTAACGCGTTATTGCAATTAAAATTACGATTTTAGCAAGAGACACGAAGGATTCATGTTAGAAATGTATGCATTTCACATAATCCTCGATAAATAGCAAAAAAAGATAGAAAATTGCTCTTATGTCTGAAATTGTACACGATAAATGGTATGAACAAAATTCGCAGTCTCATTCTTTGACGTCTTTTAGCCCTTTCACAAGAAAATCAGACTGAATTTTTTTTTAATACATTAAAAATGTAATGCTTTGAAATTTTACTGCTTAGAGAAATGGGTAAAAATGTTTTCGAGAATACTTTTACAAAATTCTCATCTAATACTATTTAAGTTTTCGTTTGCTTAATTATAAACAAAATATTAAACATTTCTTTTATATTTGGATTAAGATTTGAGTCAAATTGACTTATGATGCCTGACAAATGTAAGTATAGTGCAGGCCTTAGCAGATTGAAAATGTGTATTCTTATCCTGAACAATTGAATGACAAAAACATAAGAAAAACTGCCACAATAATGCTTCACCAGGTAAATGGATTTATAAATGCGAATTAAACTACCAAACAGGATACACAATATTGAAAAACTAGAAAAGTCAGTGTCTCATCGAACGATTAATTCTAATGTAATTCAATTGTATTGAATTGAATAAACAGGCTGTAGCTACACGGAGCATTACTTGGCATGAAATGGCTGTTTACAGAAGAAGCGAATTCAAGCGCAAATTGGAAGTGTAGCACAGCTGATAACAGTGACAATTGCATATGGTTAACGCATTGCTTACGGAAATACTACCCCAAGGCTGACGCAAATTATGTTTAAACGTAGAAAACATATGATACGTTGCGAATTGCAGCGGCTTCTAGCTAGGGCACTTTCTCTCCGTATTTGAAGAGAACAAAGATATCTGTTCATGAAATAAATATACGTTATTGAATTATTTGTTTGGTTTTGCCTAATTTTGCTTCTGTTTTTAATTTGTACCATTTAGGATGGAAATCCATTTTTATTCTCGCTCCATTGGCTTTATGATATTGCGAACCTAACCAGAACGTTAATTCAAAATAAAAATTAAATTAAAGATATTGATTAAAAGGAACTCAAAAATAAATTTATTTGTGCATATTTAAAGTTTTTTCTGGCGAAAATTGTTCGAGAAAGCCTAACAACGTCAAAACATCAATTACATGGTGAGTATGCGCAGTTTTCCAAACACATGATTAAGTTTTTTTTTAATTTTATCATATGTGTAATACTTTTGGAAGTTAACATCAACGAAAGGTGTAATAATATGTACACATGCGCTTTGTAATTACTGAGGAATCCTCAGTTGGGATCAGGACTACGTCCTATACCAATTATTTATTATGTCAAGGAATGTGGGGCAATTGGACGGTAACATCTATACCAATGTGTGCTCAAACAATAGTATATCTAAATACGAAAAAAGTCTTCCACAGTGCGACTTCTAAGACAATTCACTGTATATAACACATATGCCGAGCCTGTAAAGGGCGCCAACACAATGGCTGTTTTGTCAATACCTGATATCAACTATAGGGTTGCCTAATCAGTACACGGCACTAACGGGAAGGATTTAAAGAAAGGCTACATTTCACCAAAATTGATAATTACAACAACTTCTTAATACCTGTTACTCTATCAACTCCAAACTCTCTGGCCTTAATTGATATCAGTTATCACATTTCGCGTTAGTCATGATATCATTTAATTAACTATACGATACTCTTTTGAAATGCGAGCATTAATAAAATTCAATGTACCCTTCCTATGTGAAAAAACAAAAAGAAATTTTATCAGATACAAGAAACGCTTCTTTCTCATTATCTCCTAAAGTATCTACTAATGAACATATCTATAATTATAAATTTGAAGGTAAAACAAGGTAATTAAAATAGGGAAACCAATCAATTGCGTGCGTCACCTCCAGTTTAAGCATGCTCAGGCATTGAGCTTAAACTGATTAGTTTCCCTTTTTATCATACTCTCTCTGGGTTTTCATATTTCTATCTTATTTATCTTCCAATTTATATTTATAGCTATGTTCATTAGTAAATACTTAGGGAGATAATGAAAAGCAGGAACACATCAATTAACATAATAATTATATACTGTTTGTTATTGAAAAATTATAATGTATATATATAAATATATATATTTGTAAATGCATTTTTTTATTAGGTTTTGCAACCTTTGTAATAAACGGTTTCAAATTTCATCAGAAAGTTAAATAAAAGTCAGCATGAACGACTCGGCAGCCATAGTGCTGATATCAGGTACCGAATCCGCAAAAATAATTGTAATACCGTTTACAAGCTAGGTAAATATTATATATAGTGATTTGGCTTTAAAGTCGCATTGATAAAGACTTCATATGAAGTTCGCTCTACCACTGCGGGATTACACATGCATATAGTAGGTCGTAGCGCCGGATGGTTCCATGTTCATTGACCACATCTGTGGTGTGCATTGGACGTAGTACCGGCATCTTCTGATGAGTCGCCAGAAAGCACGAAACTTATGTGCACATGAGAATATACATTTCTTCTTTGCTGACTTTGGCTAATCCAAATTGTGCACATTTATTACTCGTGTAGATCTTTTTGCTTGCTCGTTAACTTTAGTTCTGCTTTCTACGAGTATGGCGTTTTTTGGTAATAGTAAATGTTCGGTTTCTTGCCAAGCCTATCGCTTTTCCTTGCTTCAAGGCAACTGTGTTTATAACTTGTTCTTTCACCTATCTGGTCTCGATGGTGCCTATATGAGAACTAATTATATATTTTTTGAAGGCTGTATCATAGCAAGCACTGATTGTTGATTTTTATGAACTTTCAATTCAATGCTACGTCTCCAGCTACCGTTGTAAAATTAATATAATAACATATTGTGGGTGATTAGTTTGAATTATAGGCCTAAAATGTTGCTAAATCGGCTCCTAATTCTCTTAAGGCTAACCATAAACATAAATTAGTATGTAGCTGAACATTTTTTGTAGCGTGCGGGGGTGTGACGTGGTGGATTGCGTCTCATACACAAAAGCAAATATTCTTCGGTTCAAGTCACGTCTTCGGCAAAATTCTGGAAGTTCTTCAAGAGCTCTCAACATTCACGAAGCCGGTCTACCTCGTTAATTTCACCAAATGCAATATACAATGCTTATTTTATACGAAAACATGTTAATATGGTAGGATTGGTGTTTATATTAGGCTCGAGACCTTGATTTAAATAGTTTTTGTCATCATCTGCGCAATCAATTATTTGTCAACTATATTGTTTTGCTTAAACTTGTTAACATTAAGTGAAGGTTCATTCATCATTTCCAGCCACACAAAAGTCAAGTGACTAATGTTTCACTGCCATATAACCATAAGGAGTGAAAAAAAGTATATAAGTGAATTTAGATAAATTATTATTGAGATTTATGAGAGAGGGAGAGGGGTAGAGAGAGAAGGAAAACCTTGCTACTATGAGTAAATTTATCAGGTTAACTCAGAGAAATGAGGCAAACTAAACCTCTCCACAACACCATTATGGCCAAGCTAGCATCAGCACCACAGCCCTCTTGCGGATTTCACTGTATCACGTCATAAACAAACCGAACCTCGCAGCTAACTTTGCCCTATTAAGAAAAGAAAGTTACGAAGATGATTCTACTATACATCTGCAACAAGATCGCCACTGAGCTCGATTCGCTGCCATATCGCTAAGGGTTTCTAACCAAGAACTGTGATGTGCACGAGGACCACATCCCGGCAGACGAGTGGATCCTATACTACCCAATTTGGATGTAAGTGATTTTAATTGTTTCTGCCATGTCAAAATCTGCCCACCTTGTTTCTTACGCCAATTTGGTGCTGGATGAAAGAACAGAGCTCTATTGGGCAATCGGAATGAGGGAATACGCAAAACGTGACCGAGCCAACGAAGTTGATGGAGCTTTATTTGCTTTTCTAAAGACGAGCACTTATTGTCAGATCCAAAAATACGTCTACGGATGTCAACGTTAGTTATTCGTTGTTGGTAACCAACATGTGCTATACATCTCAAACACCAATGATCGAATGCCTGTAAGCGTCTCAGATCATCAACTCTAAGAGGCCAAGTTTCACTAGCATATAGTAAGACTGCGCGTACAGATGCATTGTAAACACGACCTTTAAGGCAAAGTGAAATATTCGCGTTTCTCCATAAATGACGAAAGTTCGAGAAAGCTACTCTAGCTTTCACGATCCGTATTCTCACCTCGTCGGACATATTGCCTACGTTATTGATAGAGCTCCCAAGATATGTAAACCTGTCGACTATGTCAATATCTTCATTCTGCAGTCGCAACGTTGGAGTGAGTGGTGGGTGATCCTGTAATAGTATCTTACATTTAGAGGGTGCGAATTTCATACCGAAAGACGGAACAACGTTTGATAATCTATTTAAGGTGGTCTGGGTAGCATGCTGATTGTCGAATAATAGTACGATATCGTCCGCATAGTCAAGATCGACTAGTTTATCTCCCGGGAGAACTTCAACTCCAGCGTCCTGAATGTGTGAGAGAGTGTTGTTCATAATAGCAAAAATGGGGAAAGTGGACAACCTTGACGAACACCACTGCTGGTTGTAAAGTTATGCGTTAATTCGTTGTAAACCTTAACGTGACCAGAAGTATTTGTGTAGAGAGCTCGTATAATATTAACAAATTTAGTGGGCACACCGCTTTTCGACAAGATATGGAATAAAACATTGCGATCCACCGAATCAAATGCACCCTTGAAGTCTAGAAAGACGACTATTGTGGGACGGTGATATAAATGTCTCTGTTCGAGAACTTGCCTTAACGTAAAATATTATCTATACAACCTCGTCCTGCGCGGAATCCGACCTGTTCTTCTCTTGTTTGTGATTCACGTGAAGCGCTAAGACGACGTAGGATAATCGAAGCAAATAACCTTGATACGACAGGAGTCAAACTTATATCACGATGGTTATCGCACGAATTACGATTGCCTTTTTTGAAGATGGGAATGATGGTCGACTCATTCTGGTTTCCTCATTCCACCATCCTTAAACAATTCTGGAAGTAAATTATCGGGGCCTGCGGCTTTGCGGCGCTTAAGAGATAGGATTGCATCGCGTACTTCTAACTCGGATGGTTCTTCGGGACTAACATTCCACACTGTTGATGCAGACATGCTTTCGGGAAGCGGAACTGACGCGGGTGGCCAAGAAAATTGATCTCTAAAGTTTTCAGACCACCTGTCAAGACGACTTATTTTATCGGTTATTAATTCGTTTATAGTTTCGTTAACTTTTAACTTTCTCGGAGCTGTTGTGCGGATAAGTTGGAACAAACAGCGACTGCTGTTGTATTTACAATGCTTCGTAAGTGTTAAATAATTTTGTCAACTTCGTTTTGTAAAGAACGGGGAACTTATCTGTGCTCCCATGATGCCAGATGTTGACTTTATGATCAGTAATTGAGGATTTAGCTCAAGATTCTATTCAACTTTGTAGCAATTTCTGGCGCATGAGTTGACGGATTCTAATGATCAGTTTCTCTTTACTTCTTACAGTCGTTGTAAAGGTGCAGACAAATTTCTAGTTTTATACAATAAATGATTTGGTATAAGAAAATAGGTGCGCGTTTACGCTCAAAAACCTTTCTCTCTGTGTATCAGAAGTGATGTTTACTTTAATAATTGAATAGTTTCTTCTCGTGATGTGGTTAATTCTTCTATTATTTACTGATAATAGAAGATCTCCCAGAAAGAGTAGGTTTCGACTGTTTTCTTGTTTACAGCCTTCCATTGCGCAAACCGGGCGGGGTCTCGTGTTAACATCAATAAACTTATCCAGATAGTTGTGAATTTTCAGAATATTAGCCAAATGCTTTAACTCTACAACGACCTTGCGTTCTGAACCCATCATCCAAACTCAATTAGCCAATTTTTTTGCCAAGGTTCCTCTAGTAAGTAAGATTTTTGTACTCATTTGTCTTGATAAATATGTTATCCCGTGAAAATGGTTTTCTGATAAAGTGAAGTTGTCAAACTGCCGTCTTTATCTCGAAGCAGTTGGATATTTAGAAAAGGTAGCATGTTCATTTTAGTAGCTGGATCGGCCTTGTTGTCGATTCCTCTGATTTTTAAGGGTTACAAATTTTACAATAAACAAAGTAGATCGACTGCATATATTCTAAGTAGTTTACATCGGTTAATTATATTATTTATGTTAGTTTGCTTAAGATTACTAATGTCTAATTTCTCCAGGATTACCATTACATGGATGCAATTTATCAGTATTTAATGGAAACTGACCGTTTACCGTACAGCCAAAATGTGTTCTTAGCGCCATTAACATAATTTGGAAAATCCTTTCATTAATGCTGGATAATGTCGCAGAGAGTAACCGTAGTTTATTATAATGAAATTTGTGTGAATATCGACGTTACACCTAGTCAGTCCATAATTTCATTGGTAACATTGTTTTCCCTTGGTTTTTCTCTTAATTCGTAGAAATATACTTATTTTGCTGCAAATATGCTGGAAATATTTGCATAAGATCTTAGAATTTATGCACAGTAACGCGTTTTTTATCGTTTACATTAATGCAAGCATTGGTGGAATTTCAGGACATATTCGTGTCTTCTGTACTTTCGGCATTCAAAAAAGGTTCGCAAGATTTCTGCCAGTCGGGTTTGCTATATAAATTTCTTCCGTGAGTTACGATTTTGTTCTGGAAGTTCCCCACGTTGTTGTCCGCACCACAGGACCCTCATTGAATTCTAAAACCTTTTTGTTGACATGTAGTATTTGCTCTGTACATGATAGGTTTAGTAATAAATGTACGTGAAATCCCAATCTTATTTTGCACCAATCAGGTTTTTTTGTGTTCAGGCTGGTGTGAATTCAATCTTTCATTGCGTCTTTCCACATATGATTGTCCACAGGTACAATCCCAATTATCGTCTACTCTAGGTAGAGGAAATTTGGTGATGGATGTTATCGTAACTAAGTTAGCTGCAAAATATGCAAAAGCCAAAACGAAACGCAATGTTTCACTTATTTGTTTAATTACCTCTTCATCGTTATTTTGTAAGTGACCATATACAAGTTTCTTATAAATAGTACAAACATTCACAGCGTATTTTATTATATCATTAGCTTCATAATTATTTATAAAATGTGGTAGGTAAGCGCTAATGATAAGATTGTTATGCAAACATTCCAACTCATTCTACAAACAGACGGCGATCTATTGAGCAATGTCTTATTATACATTGGTTTAACTAATCCTCTTGTCAGTTCTAATAACAGCCACTGTTAAAATGCGAATTTTGCGCTGTTAATGTTATTTGTGGAAGACTGATCATTACAATGGACCATCAGTTCTACGATTGAGTAACACATCCTCTATATTTGATGTTTGTATTAAATATTCCACTGACAGTTATTAAATATATTAAGCAGTAAGGCAAAATGCTCGATGCTAATACATTATATATATATATATATATATATATATATATATATATATATATATAATATATATAACAGTTGTATAGATTTGCTTCATTCAATAGTTCCGAATAGATTATTTGAACACGCACATAAAAAATCTGCCGTCTCGGAGCCAATACCAAACTCACTTTTAGACAATCCTCTTGTCGTGTATGTGACAATTGAAAATGAACTGAATACTTGACCAACGCAAATAAAGAAACCCTTTCAATTACGCTTCACACAGTTTAAAATTTGGGAAATTCACCCGGAAATAGTGACGCGCAAACTCAATAGTTCACTTAAAACGGAAATTGGCAACTAATTGCGCATAAGCACACGAACACACCAAAATAAACCTAAAAGCACAGTTTGTCTACATTTTAAAAAGATTAAAAGAATAACTTCAAGCGGAATTCAGATAAATGATTTCATACTAGCCTCAATATGTAGGATAACCGTTCGGCTAAGGTATGCATTGACTAATTAGCCATTGCTGCACTAGGTCTTGAAGAAAAACTGAATTTTTATCTCCAGTAAATCGTACAAACAATGCTTTTCTTTACAACATTCTGCAATTTTTGTGCTGGAAATTCGTTATTTTTTCCTCTAGTAGAAGTTAAAAAATCTCATGATCTTCTCACTTTTCCATTCCACTACTACTAATGGCAATCACGAATTGTCATTTAAACAATAAATGACTGCGCGGGTGGTGGTAACAATTCTTTAAATCAAGTCCGCGAGCTTGAACCAAACACCAATCCCATTGAATTTAACCAATCGTCTAACAAAACAGCGCAACTACCACCAGTCGCATGCGCTGCTGCGTTGTGACCTTCCATGATCGTCTTCAGAGAACGACGGACAACTTACATATGCGGCTCTCACCTGTAGTAGTCTGGCATTCAATGTACTTGACTGGAAATGTGGGCAGCACAATTTCTGTGTCGACAAAAACATTAACTATTTACAGTGCGTTCAGCTGGCGGTAGTTTTGCTATATTGCTCGATGACGCATATGTAAGTTGGCATACAATATATATATACAATGCGGTTTGATCCTCGCCAGTCAGTTTGCTGTCGTACTCTGTCGATGATCATGGAAGTTCGAAGCGCGTCAGTGCGTGCGACTCGCCGTAGTTTTTCTAAATAAGATTTCAAATAAACATGGTGCGCGACAGAGAATAAATCATTCACCCGACTATCAAGTTGCGATCCGATTTGATTGCATCTGCTTTCCTTCTGATTTCTCCAAAATTTTCGATATCCGGATATGGATATCTTTTTCCATGAAAAGCACATTACCTACTAAGTTGACAATCAATATGTCAAGTGGAAATTTTAGTTTAAACTATGTTGCTATGTTGTTCGATGGCTGGTTAGATACAATGTGATTGTTGTTTATTTCAAGCTCGCAAACTTGATCTAAAGAATCCAGCCATTTGTCTCAGGAATAAACTCATCCCAACGCAAGACTACTAAGTGAGACAAACTTTCTGGTAAATTGCATTGTTATTTCATCTAAGTTTTCCTATCTTCTACGAAAAAGATATACAACACATGTCTGGAAATAACTGAAACCTGTTGGATAACTAAAACCTGTAGTGTATGATTCACGGAAGGCTGCGAATTCAATTATTCTTTTCAATGACAAATACGTCAACACACCACTTAGAAAATATGATGAAAAACAATTGAATCCGGGTAAGATTTATTTAGCTATGTGTATCTTGAATAGACCTTTTGCAGTAGTAGAAAGAAACTTGTATATACTCGCTTACAATACGAATGTTAAGGGGAAATAAATCTCAAAAAGTTGGGTATTGTTCAGCGTTGGTGTTGATAAATTGCGTTGCTCACTTATTTTCAATAATATCTACCACCAAAGCTTGTCTGTCTAAAACAGAAAAAATCAAATTCCATTGTGATCTGCACTTAATATATTCTATAATTGGAACTGTTCCTATGATCAATCATATGTTGGCAGATGTATTGGAATATTGAATTCACGTTTTTCGGAGAAAATAATATAGGTGTTTCAAATATATTACATAAAGTATAATTTCATAATAAATATTACGTGCTAAAAACGATTTTAATTTAAATATCCGGGTGTGTGAGCCCTCGTCCGTATTATGGAGGTTATTGCAATAAAGTTTCGATGTGTAGAATTTTAAAAATAAAAAGGATTGTTCTTGCACTGTCATTTCCGTGTGAAGCTGTATTTATTTCTTTGTTCGATTCTCTGGATTTATATATATAATATATATATATATATATATATATATATATATATATATATATGTTTTGTAGACCGTTTTTTCTACTTAAACGACATTAATTATTGTATTCCATTTCTATTATAAATCTGTCGCGAAAATGGAACGACAACAATTCTTTACCATAAACAATGTTTTAAAAGTTACATCTGGGAATATGCGTTTCTCGTATTTAGAACTCAAATTAATTAAAATCGAAAAAGTTTTGTGTCTCTTCGTATATGTAACACAGACAAACTCCTCACGTTAATGAAACAAGAATGACTGCCACAAACAAAAATCTTTTGAATGTAAGTATAATAAAATGGGAAAATGTATTTATTTGATTGGATTTTGGAAATAAATAGTTAAAAGACAATTATTTTAATTTATTATAAAGGAATGTATATATATTATTATAATCAAGGTTGCGGTCTTGATATAATAATTGTTATCACCACCCGCGCAACCAATGTTCGTTTAATTATATAAATGTAAATATATTGTTTATACAATAGTTATTCACATAACCTGTAAGTGAACTCATTATCGCTCAGGAATATTTATAAATTTTTTACTAAGCAACAAAATTTTCCTTGTATTTAAAAACTGGATCTTTATTAGAAACGAATGCTTAGGGTGATAAATAATCTGATTTTACATAACCTTATTACTTTAAATTAAAAATATAACTAACAATTTGCCTATATATTATTGAGTTTTTGCCGTTTATTTACATATCTATCTTAGACGTTTAAGGACATATTTGAGTAAATTATCTTCGCGTAAACGCATGCAATATAACCGGAACTAGCCAATTATTTAAATCTATTTATTGATTCATAAGCAACCTGTACGTAAAGTGTCATTTTTAATTTTTTTAAAAATTATAAAGTATCAGCGAAAAAACATTTTTGTGCAAATATACTTTGTCCGACATGGGCGCTTACCCCAGATAAGAGGACTTTGTCATGATCTTTGTTTTTAGACCATCTTAAAATGATACTTTTTGCACGTGTGCCAATACCATTAATAAAAAGACGCAGTGTACGTGGTTTTAATCAGGGAGGCGTGAAGATTTACACGATGACGTTACATGAGCTCTGAATAATCTAACAACCCTATGTGCAAGATTGAGTGAACTACAGATCGCTAATAGCATATATGGAGTTTTAAATTGAAAATTAATCGGTTTTATATGCCGCTTATGTTAATTCCTGCCAAAAGTACAACCCCTTTTTACAATGTTTTTCACAAGCTTACGATAAAAAAATTGCATAAATTGGCTTCAAACTAAAATCAACTGATAGATAGACACTACCTTGCAAGAACCGTTAATTTTCATATAATCGGTTTTTCCATGTTCACGAATTTAAATTTTATGTAATTTGTGTGATACTTGACCCAAGATAATAATAAGTTCGAGGTTATATATCACAAATTATTATGTAATTGATTAATACAACAAACAGTGTTATTGTAATTGTGTATTAAGTGTTGCGCAACTAGTAAAAAATGGATCAAATGGGACCAGGAGGATAAAACAAATACAGCATGAACGGAAGGTATAATCTCATGTGCACAATGGTGTCGCGCTTACTGACTTTGTATTATCCTTCTGGTTCTATTAGAACTGATTTTTTACAAAGTGCGAAATATCCAATACAAAATTGCTTATTTAATATCTCTCCACAAAATACATTATCTATCAATGGAACTTTCCTTCTTAATTTTACGGATGCAAGCAAATATGTCTGTTCTCCGCGACTAGGAATAAATATTACTATTACAGTTTGAAAAGTTTACGTACAAACGCTATGAATGTGCATGGCCATACTTTTACTTTTATTGACACACGTTTTAAACCTCACTAGAGAAATATACATTTTTTGATTAGGCGCGAACAAAAAACAGAAAAATTAAAAACCATTTGTGTAAGCAGATCCGGTCAACGAAATAAATTATTGTCTTCATCTGGAATACAATTAAAGAAACATTGATTGCGTGGGTGGGGATGATAATTATTTAAATCACGTTTGCGGTCTTAAAGCAAACACGAAACCCATTGTATTTCACCAGTCGTTGAACAAAATAACAAAACTACCGAACACACTGACTTTTTTCAACCTTCCATGATCATTATCATAGTACAACGCCAAACTGACTGTCGAGGATCATACAGCAACGCATATATATATATAGTCAGTTTGCCGTCGTACTCTAAAGATTATTATGATCAAGGTTGCGGTCTTGATATAAACACTTGACCCATTAATTACTTACATATGTCAGTATAAACTAATAATTGTATAGTGTAGAAAAGGCAATTCATCCAGTACACCGGTTTCGTCCTTATTGGGAACTCATCATGTACTGGCCAGAAATTTCCGCGGACAGGACTCGAACCTGGGCACGTCTGCTTTGGAATCTGGATGCCATATGAACTCCACCTAAATGAAAAATAGACTAACCAAGTTACATTAGTTAGTATATAACTGAAAATTGTATGTAGTGTAGTGTGCGGCAGGATGGCTCAGTGGTTAGAGCACCAGATTCCGAAGCATCAAAAGGCAGCAACACCCGGTATTCCCAGCCGGTCACCCATGCAAGTACTAACCGGGCCCAACGTTGCTTAACTTCGGTGATCGGACGAGAACCGGTGTATTCAACGTGGTATGGTCGCTGCCAGCAAGCGCAGTGGTTAGAGCACCAGATTCCGAAGCAGACTTACTCAGGTTCGAGTCCTGTCCGCGGTAAATTCTGGCCAGTATATGATGAGTTCCCAATAAGGACGAAACCGGTCTACTGGATGAATTTCCTTTTCTACACTATACAATTCTTAGTTTATACTGACATATGTAAGTAATTAATGAGTCAGGTGTTTATATCAAGACCGCAACCTTGATTATAATAATTGTTATCATCACCCGCGCAACCAATGTTCGTTTAATTATACTCTGATGATGTTTATGGAAGGTCAAAACGCGTCATTGCCTGCGACTGGCGGTAGTTTTGTTATGTTGTACAACGACTGATTAAATACAATAGGATTGGTGTTTACTTCAAGCTCGCAAACTTGATTTAAATAAATCTGGAATATTTGTTTTGTGGACGACTTCTTCAGTTTAGTTTGGACTTAGTCGGACCACATCGTTTGCTATGGTTAAAAAAATGCCTTGATTATTAATTGGAATTGAAATTTTTGAATCGCCCAACGTTGCTAACATAACTTTTTACCTTTATCTGAATTAAATTTAATCAAAAAACGAGTCTGAGAGTTAGAATTAAATTTGCAAATGTGCATGCAAAGTATTGATAAAAGTAACACAATATAAATAGCTGTCAATACTATGAAATACGAATAAAGAAAATAGTCATAATCGCATAGCAACACAATAGTTTGTTGTGAATAACATTGAAATAAAATTGCTTGACTTTTAAAAATAAAAATATTTCTCCATTTGTGGTGACAAGTTAAAGTGTCGTAAATTCGAATGCTGATTGAGCCTCACGCATTAGTCTGCCTAATGCCAAAAGAAACTATACCAAAATAATGATACCATGCTGCAGCAGATATTTTATAAACTAAGATTCAATAAAGTGCTTTTCCGGTGAACAAAAGTTTCGTTTTAAGTCATTAACCAGCACGCAACATAAAAACAAACAAAACTAACTTTGGTTTAATGCCAGAATAAAGTTTATGTACATTTTTCAATAACCAATAACAAATATTCACTACCTGTGTAATTCATATTTCTCAAAGTGATATGATCAGCTTTGCTGCTTTAGTATTTATTGCTAGCTGTATCGATATTTTGGTAAATCAGCAATCTCAATCGGTAATTTATATATACTTGGTTACGATTAATTACAATATCGGCATTGATGCATTGATAATCGCCAATGTAAGGTTGAGAAAAGCTGTAAATTGTCACTTTCGTCACTACTTAGGTATAGTCAAACGAAATTCAAACCAAGTACAATATATATATATATATAAGCTTAATTGTCATTTTCAGTAAATTGCATTAGGATCCTCGTAAGTCAGGTTGCTTTACTTTTCTGTTGATGATCAGAGAAGTTCGAAGAACGATAGATGAGTTCCCTGCTTCTAAGATTGTTATTTTGTACGACTGATTGCGCGAAATGTGATATGATTCGTTGTTAAAATTTTACAGCATTCATTTATTTATCGTATTCAATAGCGATCATAAGTCTGGACTAATTATCTATAAAAGCAGCTTAAATCGGCCGTTAACGTAATCTTTGCGCATGTAAAAAAAACGATCTTATGCATTTTAATAGAATAAAAAGAAATTAATTTAATATGATCTATTTTTATTATTTTTCCTTTCGATTTTCTCTAGTAAGTCAATAAAAGTCCCATGGGTATGTGAATAAATTTATATAATTTTTTTGCTTCCAGTAATAGATGGCACGAAACAGAAGAATACATTTTGTTAAATTTTCATTATTATTAAAATGAGGTTTGCGAGCTTGGAGTAAACAAAATTCCAATTGTATTTAATCCGTTTTTGAACAACAAAGCAAAACTACCACTAGTCGCACGCACTGACGCGTTTCGAATTTCCATGATCATCATCAGAGTACGGGGCAAACTGCAGGCTCCCAAACTTGATTTAAATAAAATATTTATTATGTCGCACAGCGTTTGGTCTAAATAGAAACTGGTGAATGCAAGCGGTAAAATTTAATTTGCATATTTGTCCTTTTATCAATGATACGGCGAACTACACTATACCTTTTTAAGATAATGTTTTTGCAGGTATGATCATATTATAATTTTTTAGCTATATTTTATAGCCAAAGTTTTTCACTAGTCGCCTACGTTATTTGTTACAATGACGTGCTACCTTATTTCATTTTCGGTCAGCTCATGCAAAGTTGCAACCGTACTTTGCAAATTGTTGCCTATGATTCTGGTTTCTAATTAAACAATACATTTGATGTTTTATTTTAAAATCTGATATGCATATATTTACCTTATTTACATTGTAAAATACTTCTGATCTTCTATAAAGCTACAATCGAACTTACAAAATCTTTTTGTTCAAATCAGTGTGGCTAGATAGATCTAAATACCAATCCCATTATATAAACATATTTAAGTATAAACTCAGTAATGTATATGGCGGCAAGGGCAATTCTTCCAGTAGACCGGTTTCGTCCAATTCAGAAACTCGTAATGTGTTATTTAGAATATTTTCCGCGGTCAAGTATCGAACCTAGGCACGTTCGTTTTTGATTCTAAGACTTTATTAAGGACACCAGCTTTCCGCACACCACATGCAATTTCCAATTATACACTGAATTATATTTTAAGTCAACCTTTTCTTTTAAATGGAACCTATGGAGCACCTCATTAGACAGCAGGCTTACGCAGTAGACAGAGCCACAGACCCATAAGTTTATACTGACACGTGTAAATATAATTGCAGTGGTATTCATATCAAACTCTTAGTCGTTATTTAATTTATAGTTATCATCACTCGCGCAATAAACTTAAACAAAATTCTCTGCTTTTTGTGTAATTTTACCTCTTTTTGGATGTTCTTTCTATATTTTCGTGAATTTTCAGCATTAAAACTAATTTATGGTCAAAACATTTAATGTGCCAACTGAAACTACTTGTAGTTAATTTCTTGACGAGAGAGTAAAACATCGGTATCCATTTATGAACGTTTATAAAACGATATATATTTTGCAGTAGCGCTTTAAGATATGCCTTATCGACTACTTTACAGGAGAAACAGTATAAATTAAATAATATTATTAAATAGAACATAACTGTCCACATGGAAAGACCAATTAAAATATATATCAACATATTTGCCCAGAAAATTCAACAAGACTGAACAGTTAAACAATATCGCATTGGACTTTGTTAGCGTCATAGAAATACTAGTGTATGTCAAAATTGTTTTTATATAATTAAATGAACATTGGTTGCGCAGGTGGAGATAATTACTATAATCACCTATAAACACCTGACCCATTAAGTACATATATTTGTCAGTATAAACTAAGAATTGTATAGTGTAGATAAAGCAGTTAATCCAGTTGACCAGTTTTGTCCTTATTAAATACTTATCACTTATTGGCCAGAATTTGACGCGGACAGGGCTAGAACCTGGGTCCGTCTGCTTGCGGAATAAGGTGCTCTAACCACTGAGCCAATTTGCTGCATATTACCAAAAATTTTCAGTTATGTACTAACTAATGTAACTCGGTTAGTCTTTTTTCTTTTAGGTGGAGCTTATATGGCATCCATTTAGACTCAACGTTCCAACTAACCATCACCAATCTGTCATTACTGAACAGACCCCACACTACATGGGGAAGTGGTATTGAAATGAGCATTTAAATAATTAAATGAATATAGGTTTCGCAGGCGGTGATAATAATTACTCTAATCTAGTTTGCGATCTTGATATAAACATCTGAACCATTTTGTAAATATCTTTGTCAGTATAACTTAAGAATTGTATAGTGTGCAAAAGGCAATTCATCCAGTAGACCGTTTCGTCCTTATTTGGAATTCATCACAATTCTTATTTTATACTGCCAAACATATGTACTTAAATGGTCAGGTGTTTATAGCAAGATCGCAAACTTAATTATAGTAATATTTAGTTTTTTTGCTAAGATATTATCAAATTTAACTTATTTTTATTTAATAGAAATATATCCTTCAAGCCGTATCGTTTGTTGCGATAAAATTACTTCCTTGTATTAATTATTTGAAAATACATTTTCGTGTGTTTGCACACATGAACTATGCAGGTATACATTTTCGTATTCATAGTTGAGATGTTTTTTCGCTCTAACAGTCCTCTTCAAAACTATTATTTTTTGAGCTAAGTCATTCACGTAGAAACTATCTCTCACTAAATATGACATGATATATGCATTAAGTATTGGAAACTGTCGAAGGAAACAAAGCATGAAAATGCTACTTTTTGGTAAATTAATCATTCTTCTGCTATCATGCAACGATTCCGTGCATCAAACTCTCCAATTAACAACTAATCAATTAAAAATATTGCTCCTTTCGTTGGCTAATGGAATGTGCACTTGGTTAATCCGCTTTACTGAGAATCAGGAATAATTCTTCTGAGTAGATTCCCGAGGAAAAAGGGTAATTAAACGCAAAATAATTACAAAGATGAATAATGCCTTAATGAAACAGCCGTTAAGTGCCCTATAAAAATAAATTGACATCTGGGAAAGCAATAAAGAATTAGCGTATAGGTAAATGCCATTTCTACTCCATTAGTTGGCGATTCGGATGGAAGCATAGATAATTACTTATTTGTTGTTCTTCCAACATTAAAAACATGAAACAAAATATATTAGACACATTTCTTTAAATCAAGTTTGCGAGGTTGAAGTAAACACCAATCCCACTGCATTAAACCAATCGTCGAACAACATAACAAAATTACCGCTAGTAGCAACGCACTGACGCGTTTCGACCTCCCATGATCATCATCAGAGTACGACGGCAAACTGACTGTCGACGATCAAACGTTTTGGATATATATGGAAATCGATCAAAGGATTGATTTAAAGAATTGTTACCACCACCCGCGCAATCAATTTTTATTTAATCATATTGCCTATATATGCATATGTGGAAAAAGCTGCAAGCAGTTAATGCTCGTAACTGCATATATATTGTGCAGTTGACAATTACAGTCAAGTACTACGTATGCGAGACTGCTAGATGTGAGAGCCGCATATCTAACTTTGATTTCCATATATATTTAATGCGGTTTGATCCTCGATAGTCAGTTTGCCGTCGTACCTAATGATGATTATGGAAGCGCCGAACGCGTCAGTGCGTTGCGGCTATCGGTAGTTTTGTTATGTTGTTCAAGCGACCCGTAAGATACAATTGATTGGAGTTTACTCAGGCCTGCAAATCCTGATTTAAAAGAATTGTAATCACAACACGCGCAATCAATTATTGTTATTAGCATATTTGGCAATATCCATTAATATTGATGAGCTCAGCAGCCACAAGTGGTCAAAAAACTTGTCAAACGTATTTTCAGTGCCCCACATTGGAGGCTAGGATTTGGTTGGTAGATAGATTGCCGAGCCATCTGAATGTATTGAGACATGGCTCCTAAGACAGATTATTTCCAAAATTTCAGTTTAGAACGCAAATTCTTACTAACAGCACAGTTTGGCCATAAATGGCAATTCTTCCAAATGTTGCATAGAACGGAAACTGAGCATAAAATATTCTAATTGTGCAACGCAACATGATTAACTAAGCAGTCAATATGTTGATATGCATTCAGTAAACAGGCGAAGGCATTCTTAAATTTCGTTACCTTTAACCTTCAGTTTTACTTGGAATAATGAGATCATTCATCTACGTGCATTATGTGAATATACGGAATTTTAAAAAAGCCTATATTAACTTATGTATGAGGTGATGCTAACCTAGTAAAATATTAGTTCAAATAGAACCACAAGATTGAACCAAGTTCAGCATGAACAAATGGTATAAACTCATGTACACTTTGCGTTTCTTGTTAGCTGGTATCTCATCTGTAGGAGCCGGTACTACGCCCTAAACCTACTAAATATTTGGTCGAGAAATATGGAACAAATGGACGGTACAAATGAAGATTCTCGCAAACCGATTTTTATTTGTGAAAAAAATAATTCCGTATATATATATATATATATATATATATATATATATATATATATCTTATAAAACCCTAAACTAGTAACGTTTGCATAACATATCTTAGAGAGTATATAAATGTATTTCTTAATCATATTCAAATTAATTGAGAAAGTAATTTAAAATTATGCATTATAAACTATAACTAAACAGTCATGTAGGTAGTTTATCCTACGCTTCTTTATTATCTATTCACTCTGGGTCCATTATTAAAAAAATTAATAACACGATATAAAAAAATCGTTCGCGATGATGAATGCTTTAATTAGTTTTAGCGACTAAACCGTTTGACGACGCCAAAATAAAGTGGTCAATAATACGTAACTAGAGAATAATTCGGTGACCAAAGTTAATTTGTAAGTTGTTTTGCACAAATCTTATTGAAACACATCGTCAGGTTTTTTGTTCGGATTTTCGGTCTTTTTGGCTCGCAAGTCTATACAAACCAAAATTTTTCAGAAATCTTCCTTTTTGTTTGAAAATTTGACTCAATTTGCGCATGGTGGTAAAATTTTGAGCACAGTTAAGGAATCGTATAAAACTACTCTTAAATATGTATATCCATTGTTTAAAACACTTAAATCGTGTATTCAAAGCCCATTCTGTGTTGTAAAGACGTGCATTCACTGCATATTATCAACTTATTTACTTGTAAAGAAGAATACAATAATTCTTTTGTTTAGATAGACAACGAGCAGTCCTCATAAATAGACAGAGACATATACAATATTCCAGGAAAAAAGAATATAAAATAAACACTTATAAACGAAGTTTTTCATGGAACTTCGAAAGTCCCATATTAAAGCTTGTGCACAAACAAGAATTATTTGGTTGCACAATTCTGGCAACGTTTACTTACCTCAATGGGCTTCAAATATAGAATTATGATCACACATCTGGCCATTTATAAGTCTGAAAAAGCGCTTTGTTTTCTTGTCGTACATTTACAATGATGCATCTATTTTCTCGCAAACAAATTCGACATACAATCAAAATGCTTTACAGGTCTAAATGATGATAGGTATGCCCAATGCGATATATTGCTTAGTCGTGTTTCAATTATTGGAACATTATGGACTATATTATTTTTGTGGCCTATTAATGCAAACCGTGTTATTTCGATTTAATTAAAATTCATTAATATTTTCTCCTTTTCAATTAATTTAGTGGATAATGGGGAGCAAATGCGCTTGTGTATCAAAAAATTTAAATATGTGAATAAATGTGTAACACATTTAAAAATAAAAAGAATTCTACAATCCCTGCGGTAACAAATAGTATCTAACTGACGTTAAATGAAAATAATTTTAACTGTAACTGCAGTACATTTTGTGACGAGAACAACGCTGTAATCTTTTAGTATTGAAATTGTCAGAAATATCATGATACAGTCAGCCTATCTCATTTGAAATATTAAAAACATAATTGTAAATGATAAATTAGAAGATACTCAACAGTAAACAAGAAATGTGCCGGAAGTGGGTGGCAATTTACGGCTGCTTTAGAAATCTTGTCCACTGGCATTGCAAAAGGGGATGTTCTAGGTAGACGGTGATTGTCCATTCGAATGACAGACTATCAGAGAAAGGAACATACTTCAAGTTTTTCAATAATACAAACTAGAAATGGACAAATTAATTATATATTATGGTCTATACATAGCTAATAGAGGATTCCATTGTCACTTCTCTATCTTGTTTTCGCTTAATATGCTGTTTTTAATTTCTGCTTATGATGAAGGTAACGATGAAGGCGACAATTTCTTGTTGATTGCGTAGGAATTATGATTAGTTGGCTAGTATTTTAATCACCGTTTTATAATGATTATTTGATTTGATTCGCATTATCCACGAAGTTCTATTCTTCATCAATTGAACGTGACATCGGATCACTGATTAATTTAGATTAAAATCTCCAAAGAAAAGCATCTATAAACAGATAGATGCAATGAAAAACGCATGGATTTAGGTAATACACACTATTGCCAGGTGCGCAACACCTAAAGCAAATTTCATATATATATATATATATATATATATATATATATATATATATATATATATATATATATATATATATATATGTATATTAGTTCTTCGCCATGAACAGAATTGAACTGTTGTATATTTAATTGAATGATGTCATGATTACCGCGAAATTTGATAACTGATATCGATCAAGGCCAGAGATTATAGATTTGCTTGAGTAACAGGTGTTCAGAAATTGTTTAAATTCGCAATTTGAGTGAACTTTAGCATATATTGAAAACCATCTTTTTGGTACCATGTAACGACAAGACAACCATAGTGTTGGTACCATGTAACATTTTTTGTACCATAATGTTTGGTATCGGCTACTGACACAATAGCCATTATGTCGATACACTTTACAGACTCGGTGTATATATATGAGTGAGCTTTTACGTTGCATTGTCGAAGTATTTATATGAATTTAGCTTCACTACTGCGGGTTTACAAATTCGTATAACAGACTGTAGCGTTCTATTTTCCCACATTCCTCACCTAAGTATATAATGGGTAAATGGCGTAATGCAGTCTCCTACTGATGACTTGTCAGTAAGCAGGAAACGAAAGTGCACTGGATTATACTTTCTATTCATGGTGCATTTGTTTTTTCCTGCTGGTCGTATTTGAGCTAATTTGCTACTAGGTGCGCAAAACTTAGTACACAAATGCATATATATTAGCTCCCCACCTCAAACAGTATCTAACTGCTAAATAAGCTGTTTATTACGGAAAAATAAATAAATGAGAAAAGGA
The DNA here is from genome assembly GCA_029291075.1 of Eudiplozoon nipponicum. NCBI lineage: Eukaryota > Metazoa > Platyhelminthes > Monogenea > Mazocraeidea > Diplozoidae > Eudiplozoon > Eudiplozoon nipponicum. The sequence goes on from JAQBSW010002986.1 coordinate 82,066, forward strand.
AGGGGTGAACTATAACGTAAGTCATTAAATCATATATATTAAAATTTGATTACTATCTATATTAGTAAAAATGCTCACCTGTAGAATGTCAATGAAAAAAAATTTGATTGGAAAACGCAAATTTACTTTTTCAAATTTATCCAAATTTATAATTGAAGATAATTGAAACGCCAGGAATTTTCAGGACAACATGCGTTGTTTTACTCCTGAATTATTTAATTGTACTGAGTTTTACTGGAATGAACAAATCAATTTTTGTCAGGAGAACTGTTTAGCATCGGCAAAGGCAACTAGTGTTTCAGATAACCGCATTATTTAATTTTTAATTTCTCAATTTAATTCAATTTCAGTTGATAAATTTTAGGTTCTATTTCAATTGTTGTTCGAATTGCATTTCTTTTATAAATAAAAATTATCTGTGTTGCTCTAGAACTGGACAATAAGTGAGCAACGTTTAATCACAGGACAATAAATGCAACTTGTAATTTTAACTTTTTATTTTGACTGGTCAGATATTTAAATTTTATTTCATGTATAATTAATTACATCAAAGTTTTCATTGATTTAGGTATAAATTATTCTAGTTTTACAAATCATGAACATTTGATATATTTAAATTATCCACAATTACAGCATTTATCTTTTTTTCAGTGTACCAAGTTAATAGTTTTATGTAATTAACTTTTGTGTGAATAGTATGCACGTCAAATCTTGTGACAATTTGCCGTCAATATGTCTCAGCCATCAAGTGTCAACGTGTTATGTTTTGTATTTAGTTCAATGGGCAATTATGCACACTTCAAGCAGCAGTCAATATTTTCCAATTTCATCTATCTATAATAATAGATGGACTCCCAGAAATAGTTCAGAACTATCGCATGAAGGATTACGAACTGCCATTACATCGCGCAGTCAATCATCGCACTGTCAGAATCTCAACATACACGGATCAGAAACCAGAAAACCGTCAAATATGCGTCCGCCGATGTTACTTCTTAGACGTAGTGTACAAGTAGTCTTCTCAGAGAGCATGCTGTAAAACGATGTGTGAAAACTTCTCAAGATTACACCTTTCCACGATGACACACAGGCAGCTTACTAATAATCGAGGGACAGAACCATAGACAGAAAGTAATAGGAGAAGTAAGACCAACGCTTATTACTCCTGTTATTCAACAAACGGCGACGTTAATTGTTGTCTTAGATCCACTCTCGCAAGTTGCGTTTGGCCAATCAATATAAAGGCATGATTTGGCAGATCGTAAAGTGCCCTTATGCCTACGTTGTGTACTCATGTGGACAACTATCGTCGCGGTTTTGCCGAATTTAACATTAGGCTAAAATTTCCTGGTGAAGTGTTGACTGACTATCAACATAGAAAAAGTTGCCTCGCTATATCCGGTAGTTAAATTAAGATTGCGTACCTTTGCTGACTTTTGATCGAGTCGTTTTCACACTCACGCGCGATGATTCGTTTCAATCAGGGTTTTTAATCTACGATTACGATAAATCATCCAAAGCTTAACAAAGATAATAAACTATGAAATATAATATTTTGTCATTGCAACTAGACGGACAAAACTTCTACATAAAACAACGCAAGAACAACCATTCTTTGCCAGTGCCTGGTCCTTACACCATAAATGTATATAGTCAGCCCAGGTGATTGCAAATTATGTAGTAATTAACTTACCCCTAAACTAGACAGAATTATCAATCAATATTCGTTAAACAACGCAAAGGATACCATTGACGAGTTTTCCCAAACGTAAATGCTTCATAGTGCTCGATCTTGCATCAGCATACAATCAGATACCTTTAAACGGCGAGAGCATAGAAAATCAGCTTTAATAATTCCATTTGGATTATTTGAATATAATCGCATGCCCTTTGTTCTGTGCAATGCATCACTGCTATTTCCGAGATCTATGAATGACCTAATGAAAAGACTTTTGCGCACACATTCTCATGCAGCTGATTATCTAGAACAATATTTGGACGTGATCAAAGAAACGCTCCATCGCATTGTTCAGTGCGGTTTTGTAAAAATGTGTCTAAACTCAAGAACGAGTAAGGTTCCTAGGTTAATCAACCAGAATTATTGTCATGAATATCCTAGAAAACATGTTTGCGACAATTAGATATTTTCCAATACCGATAACCATTTAAAAACTCCCTCTCTTTTTGAAATGATTCACTATTCTCGCTTTTCGTCCCAGTGACGACGCAACCACAGGTAAGGCTAACAAGTCATCTCCAAAGGCTATAAGCTCCGATATCCAACTCGCGCTTGCATTTTGAATTTGCACATGAGATTATATCTTCCGTTGATGTGTACTTTTGTCCATTATTCTGGTAGTAGTTGAACTAATTTGTGACTAGGTGCGCAACACATTTAAATACATATTTACAACTGTTGAGCTAATCTTTGAATTTATTAAATGTTCGTTTGTGCAAAACAATAGTCGGCATACTTATCAGCCGAATTTACCATTGAAATCTCACAATGCTGTAGACTTTAATATGAGAAGTCGAGAGTAAACCGGACCCGATAGCATTTTATACTAGAAAATAAATATTGTGCTATGGAAACAGAACCATTAGCACTGCACGACTTCCGCCTTCACTTTGAACGAGAATTACTTTTGTCAGCTCTTTGATTTGACAATACATCGCTAGTCAATGCCCAACAGGTTGGTTATAAAAATTATGCGCAAAGAGTAAATCGACAATTGATCCGCCTTGTTCTATGCAATATTATCGTTAATAATGTAGAAGGCAAGGTGAAATGCTGTAGCAGTTACTTTATCTCGAATTGAAATAATTTCAATAGTCCATTATAATGCCAAACTCTCGCTATGGCACGTCATTAAGACGAAGCAACAGACAGACAAAGAATTCACATCATGGCGACTTAAAATCGCGAACTTGTTCAGTTTTTTCATGTTAAGCGACGCGTAACTTATCGCATTTTTTAAGATGACGGAGAGAGTTTAACATTCGCGTTCTTACTGCACTGGGTTGCAAGATTTTGCCTACCAGGTTTATCGGTTACCGATCAAGGTGGCTTATTCATCACTCGCTTTTTTCAAGAAAATTTACAATTATTTGGAATTAATAAGCGAAAAACAGCTGCGTTCAGTCACAAATGTTACGATCTAGTGGAACGATAATATCGAGAATTGAAGGCGACGTTTTGTTCATCTCGCCAAAAATCTGACTGGTTTATCGCACTCTTATCCATATTACTTGACATGTGTCTTTGGTATCGTGATAGTATAGGGACATCAATTGAGCAAGATATGTTTGTTCATAATCCGCAACTACCTGCAGATTTAATAAGTGGCCCCAAAATAAACGGTCTGTCACCAGCGGCGGCGTGTTCCAAACTGTCTGCGTCCACAACCTATTAGTGTAAACCATACGCCATTTTGCGTTTCAAAGGTACTAGTAACTTGTTTAAATTCCCTTGTACGAAGCCAAAGTATACCTGGCATCATCCGATAATCAATAGAGGTCACACATTTTATGCTCTTGACTACATCAGGTTTCACTTAATCTAATATTTATTGGTCTGGTGAAGTAAGCAATTGATTTAAATTTTTCGTACCAAATTATAACGGGGAATGATAAGGATGAAGCACAAATATCATTATCGGACTAGCCGCCAACTATCATTTCATAGCACCAACAGCAAAGTTGTATGACAGCAACTATTTCGGAGAACATTTAGGTAACGAGAAAAGTTTGCGAGTTCGCTTTAAATTAAACATCGAAGACCTCAGTTTTGGAGCAGGTGATGCAGCATTACTCTCACAAATGCCCAATTTTACAATTGTTCTTTAATGTTCATTTTAGTCCAACATTTATTGAAATTTATTTCCAGTGTGGAAGTTAAATTTATTAGCTGTCATTTGGTTAAATTAGGAATAGTAATCATTTGTAGTCAGTCATTTAATTTTTCTAGAGCAAACTTTGGTTTCTTTTAATTAGACACATGCGCGCGCACATTTCCTGAGTACTGGCTGTTCATTTTCTGGATCCATACATAGTGCATTTTTGACGTTAGCGAATTACAAACACAATAAATAAATAACAATAATCCTGCATGATGACCAAACAATACCCGACAGTCACCTAGCCCATACGCATAAACGTTATTACTGTGATGAATTTTTCAGGTAATATTTCGTTTTTATGAACGTTAGACAACAACATTGTAACCAACTTGTGCACGCAATAAACTAACTTATACATTTCAACTTCACACCTTGGCGAATGAATTTTCTGCTCGAAATTTTTTTACATTTTATAGTTAACCGTATTGTGATCCTGCATTTGATTGTTTTACACTGCATAGTAGCGTTTCTATTTCATTTTTAAAATATCCATAAATTAATTTTTAATAACTTATGTTCTAAATTTATTAATAAAATGCGTGACGATTCTTTTATTGAGACAGATTTTGTTACATACCTTTGTCTGGGCTTTCGAGAATCCAAGCAAATTTAATCATACTCTGATATAAAAATATTTCTTTTCATAAACGCTTTTCGACAGAACGTGACATTGGACCACTGATTAATTTAGATTAAAATCTCAAAAGCCAAATGTTCATAAACATATTATTGCAATGACAAACTTATAAATACAGGTAATGCAATGCATAAATGAACATTGTAATGGCGAAGAACAGCGTAAAAACAAAATTTAATTTTTTTTATTTCGATGAATATTTACATCAGTATATGCTCTAAACTGTTGAACAGCGATAAATCAAAAGTAGATGGGAATATGCCAATTCAAATTTTAAATAATTATCCAAGATTGAAAATGAAGACAAACCAAACGACTCAGAATTAATTTTATTAATTTTAAACATATACATATTTTGAACAAACACAAACACACACACGCGTGTATATATATATATATATATATATATATATATATATATATATATATATATATATATATATAGCTTGTGTTCTTTTGCTTTCGTATAGTTCATGGTATAGTTTTTATTAGAAAGAGAAAAAAATTAATATGAAGGTGAATAGTGGCTGATTTATCTCGAGAATACTCAATTACAAATGGCAAACTCTGATTTATATAAATGTTAAGATTTTATTTAATTTATTTTATCGTTTGTATTGTATTTCGGGCTGATTGATGCTTGAAATCTGCTTATTCTTGTATTGATGAAGTGTTTTTTGATAAAACATTTGCTTTGCTGGCTATTGCCTGAACGATTCAATTTTCTTAGTATGTGTTCATTCGTATGGCCTTGTTCTTAGGTTTCATTTGGTTTCCCTGGTAACTGCGCAATGTGTGCAGATTACAGTTTAGATCTTTTATATTATTGTGCATTGTTTGTCACTGTTAATAATATTAGAAATGTCGTTTACGCATCTATTTTTATTTCAGTTTGTTTACAATCCATTCGACTGTTTTTTAACGCCAGTTTAATTGGCGTTTAGGCTCGTCCACATGTTAGTAAATGGTTCTTGGCTTTTGTAAATCGTGGTCAGTCAGGTAAAATATTATGTGGGTGAAACCTTTGAGTCTCTATATAAGGACCTTAGTATATGTATACTAATTGATGAACGCCTGAAATCCATTACACCTGTGTCAACAAACATTCGATCGTATTGACAAGAAACAAACCGAAAATCAGCTGCGCAAACGGCATTGTTATCGTCATTAATAGTGAAACAGATTGCATAATATTGTAAAAGGTCACAGTGCAATATGCTGTTACAACGGCGACAAAATAAAACTCAAGAACAAGGCGATACGCAAGGCAACATTCGAGTTTCGAGCATTCGCACATGGAATAAACAGCACAGCACAGAAAATACCTGGTAAAAACTTAATCCATCAATACAAGTATCACAAGATCCCAAATATCAATCTGTAATAGAATATCAATGTCAAAGCACGCATGGAGACAGGCACACAGACACACACGAACTCACAATTAAACCCCGCAATACTCTAGCAACAATAAATAAAATTAAAATTGAAAACCAAATCAGTTGTCATGCCCTATAGTGAATAAAAACCAAGAATGTCAATAAATGACATATCTTGATTTTTAGTCGATCGTTCTCGAAATAATTCATCATAATCCACTTTGTTATTAAATGTATTTTCACTTCTTTATATATGTGTATATATATATATATATATATATATATATATATATATATATATATATAGTGTGGTAGTAGTTGGAGTAGTAGTTTTAACTAATTTTATGCCTTTGAGCTTAGAACATTATTCAGTATTTGAAACACATGTCATGAGTCTTTAACGATGTACCCAACAGAATTTAAAATACCCCGTCCATTTTTATTCAATATCCGTTTACCAAAATGATGAATTTGGTCTATTCTTGTTATCCGGTTAATAATATGATAAAAATTGATTTAACATAAAAGACGAATAATCATGTTTTTTATTTTTAGGCAATTTTCCAAATCTGTGCAATGTAATCATAATTGCTTAATGTCATATAAATTAGGGAAAATATTTCTTATACATTAAATTTTGTTCTCTTGTCTGTTTTATGCTTCTCTTTTAAAATGGGATATTAAAAAAGACCAGAAAATAGATTCGAATATAAAGTTAAATTAATATATTTAGCTTCATTCTGTATAGCTTCTCGTCTTTTACAATGTTTCTCTTCCTTCCAATTGTGTGGTTTGTATAGAGATTTTATTTAACGCTTTAATTTAAAACATTATAAAATTTAACTCCACGGAAGTGTCTTTGCTCGTAGATTTAACGACAATGAATATGATAACACTGTCCAATGAGACATTATATTTAATTTGCGATATAATGAGCTGTCAATAAGCACAGTGTTTCATCGTCAACAAATTAGTGAACATTCAAATGCCATTATGTAAATATGCCACCTATCCCACATATATTTTAATTTAATAATATAAATATACGTAATTTACAGAAAATTATTTTCTGAAACGTTTATGTACATTGGCTCGACGTCACTACTTAGATATATAATTTAATTCAACTTGACTTATTTAATTTATTCTATGACACCATTGCGTTATGTTGTCGTACAGGTGCCTACCGTAGTTTCAAATATGGCGCAATGTGAAATTTTGCAGATTAATATTAATTTCGCACAGAAAAACGTAATTTCACTTTACCGAATTTAATTGAAATAAACAGCTCACAATACATAACGTGAACATTCATTTTCTAGTCACTTCACCAAGCCTATCGGTTACAGACGAAAAAAGCATTAAATCAACATAAACAAATAGTTAAACTGCCTAAATGCATTGAACACTAATTTGATGCTCACTATATGATAAGCGATAATGCAATTACAGGTTGTCGTCGCCAATAATAAATTATTATGCCGCAAAATATTCCATAAACTCAGAAAGCTCTGTAACTAGGTAATCCATGCAGGCCAAAATATTGACTATTTCCACATAGTGCATTTTTATTAATGAACGCGCAGATCAAACGATACTGCTGAAGACAATAATTTTAAATAGGGTCGACGTCGAGACAGTAATTAATCATGCTAAAATGTTATGTCGCTGCTGAATAAACATTTAAATCGTTCTCCGTTGTGCTTCCACAGGCAACCAGCCGGTCAACAAATGAGGGTTCGTCATACAAAACTGGCGTTTACGGTATTCCTTTTCGAGAACCATTACAAGAAGGCCTCCAGAATACAAACTAGAGAAACCTTCACTTATAGACGGCTACGCTATAAAAGAGAAGATTCAAGAAGTTAAGGAGAAAACCAATTTTAAGCGAGATAACTAGTCGAAATGTGTTATATACGGGTCACTTTTTTATTTTCTAGCAAATTGATTAACATTTTGTTCTAAAATCATTGGGAAGAGTGACAAAGATAACGTTAACTAAGCACAAACCATTTTGCTTAAAACTAAAAAAGAGGTTGTGACCTGGAGTTATGATCAAATGTAATTGCTCCTAAAATATTCTTAAATTTGGACAATGCAATATGAAGTGTAGAGTGTTAATATCACGTACGAATTCGAGAAAGTGATTGTCGTGTTGATCAATGTCAACTGGTAAGTGGCATTACATTGAATAGCCAGTTGGGCTTCAACTTTTGCTAAAATTCATGAATAAGTAAACAACATGTCAAATACTAATTAGTCAAAAAAGTAATTTATTTACAAATATCGACGTAATCGAATTCTAAAATACCATTGGTTTCTTTGATATACATAATGGAGTCTTAGAAATTAATTTTTATAAATAAAACAAACAACAACTTAATTTTTACAATTAAATACTGTTTGTTACGAAGAACTAATATATATGCAAGTATGTATTAGGTTTTGCGAACCTAGTAACAAATTAGTTCAGTTGTGACCAGAAGGATAAACCAAAGGCAGCATGAACGGAAAGTATAATCTCATGCACATTCGTTTCGTGCTTACTGGCGACTCATCAGTAGGAGCCGGTATTACGCCCTTTAACCACTATATATTCGGTAGAAGAATGTGGAATAATAGGACGGTACAATCTCCTAGACGAATGTGTAAACCTGTAATAGTGAAGCTAACATAATCTAAAGTCAACGACAATGCGACTTCAATGCTAACTCACACTATATAATATATATACCGAGTCTGTAAAGGATACTAACACTATGGCTATTGTGTTAGTAACTGATACCTTTTTTGAAATCGATGAGTACCGGATACTAACACTATGGTTTCCGAGTCGGTACATGATACCAACCTGATGATGATGGCAACAAACAGTATTTAACTGTAATATATTGAATTGAATGATGTCATGCTTACCGCGAAATGTGATAACTGATATCGATGAAGGCCAGAGTGTATGGTTTAACTGGAGTAACAGGTGTTCGGAAATTGTTGTAATTCTCAATTTGGGTGAACTTTAGCATAAATTTATATCCATCAGGTTGGTATCATGTACCGACTCGGAAACCATAGTGTTATTATCCGGTACTCATCGATTTCAAAAAAGGTATCAGTTACTAACACAATAGCCATAGAGTTAGTATCCTTTACAGACACGGTATATATATTATATAGTGTGAGTTAGCATTGAAGTCGTATTGTCGTTGACTTTAGATTATGTTAGCTTCACTATTACAGGTTTACACATTCGTCTAGGAGATTGTACCGTCCTATTATTCCACATTCTTCTACCAAATATATAGTGGTTAAAGGGCGTAATACCGGCTCCTACTGATGAGTCGCCAGTAAGCACGAAACGAATGTGCATGAGATTATACTTTCCGTTCATGCTGCCTTTGGTTTATCCTTCTGGTCACAACTGAACTAATTTGTTACTAGGTTCGCAAAACGTAATAAATACTAACAACTTAATTTACAGGTAAGTTTTTCGTCTCTCTAAGTAATTAATTTAACGTAAATGGTCATGTAGATCACACACGATATTGTGTTAATTGGGAAAAATTTTCGTATATAGATCTTGTAGAAAAGCTAAGTAATCATGAAAAAGAGCCATTTTGAAGTGTGAAATTCAAACAACTTGAAACCACAATAAATTTTGTGGTATTGTAAAACGCCCCAGCTTCAAGTAAATGCCGTACGAC